>JABYQR010000047.1:0-197645 GCA_022592445.1 Cytidiella melzeri | reverse complement strand
TGGCCTCGTATGGCATCATTTGTAGAACAATACGTCCTCGGATGTGACAAGTGTCAGCAAACCAAACCAGCACAGCACCTGGTTGCCCCAACACAGCCCATCGAAGTACCAGACGGACCTTGGCAGGTGGTTGGTGTAGACTTAGTCGGACCACTCCCACGCAGTAACGGTTTTGACATGATTGCCGTGTACACAGACTTGTACAGCAAGCAAACACATGTAATCCCAACTCAGTCTACTGTCACAGCGGACGGTATAGCCGACCTTCACATCAGAGAGTTGTTCAGGCTCCACAACATTCCCCGACAGTTTATATCCGATAGAGGACCCCAGTTTGCAGCTCGTGTCATGCAAGCGTTGTACAAACGGCTAGGCATCACTGGCGCTATGACTACCGCCTACCACCCTCAGGCCAATGGTCAAACGGAAAGAACCAATCAAGAGGTAGAAAAGATTCTACGACTCTTTGTTGACCAACAACAAGATGATTGGGCAGAATACATCCCAGTGGCTGAATTTGCCATCAACTCCCGGGTCAACTCATCTACTCAGCACTCTCCGTTTGAAGTCATGTACGGGTATCTGCTGGACTTTACCATTCCCATTGGTTGTCAAAGTCGCATGCCAAACCTAGATGCACGTCTAGAAAAGCTCAGACAGGTTCGGGCAGAAGCCGAAGCTGCCTCGTGTCTATCTAAGGAAAAGATGGCCGAAACTTCCGCATACACCCGCAGAACTACTCCAATCTTCAAGGAAGGGGACCTCGTGTGGTTGTCTTCCAAGAACGTCAAAGTACATCAGCAGTCTGACAAGCTAGGGCCTAGACAGCTCGGTCCATTCACAGTTCTTCAGAAAACCGGTGAACATACGCATCGGATCAAAATCAAATCCGGATATTGTATTCACGGCAACATCAACGTTGAACGGCTATCTCCGTATCGAGGAAACAAAGTAAACGGCCTCATACCAGAACCACCAGCACCGATCATAGTAGATGATCAACAAGTCTATGAAGTTGAGAAGATCCTAGACAGTCGGATCTATCGAAAGCAGATGCAGTACCTAGTCAAATGGAAAGGCTATGGAGAAGGCGATGTAACGTGGGAACCTGCAGTAAATCTGACCAATGCGAAAGAGAGCATTGCAGAGTTCCACGCCAGACATACCAATGCACCTCAGAAATTGCCCAAAGCACTCTTCGACTCCATTCCTTGGAAACTGTTGGAGAACATCACAGAAGCTATTGCATCTGACCTCGAGTGGGCAGATGGTAGAGTCCCTGGTCTTAGTTCATCGAGGCAATGAATTTTAGGAGGGGGGTAAAATGACATGGATAGTCCAACAGACCGGATTTTTCCAACATTGCCACAAGTTTACAGCCTTAGGCGCCTATCTAGAGCGCTTATTTTCCGGCTAGGAGTGTTACCAGACCTAACCCTAACCCGGGTCACGTGACATACTGCCTTATTTATCAATAGTCCAGACCCAAACCCTAGACTCAATCTGGAGCGGTTCCAGATCAACCTAGGCTATTGTTCTATTGTTCCTTTTCCATCGATAGGGATTCCCCAGGGATTCCCCCAGGTTTTATTGTTCTATTGTCTTTCGATTATTGTCTTCTATCTATTGTTAGGGATTCCCCAGGGATTCCCCCAGTTTCTATTGTTCTATTGTTCCTATTCTATTGTTCTATTGTTCTATTGTTCTAACTCTATTGTTCTCTGTACCCTGGTCCTTGACAGTTACCCTGGTCCCTTATTGTTCTATTGTTACTCCAGCCCCACAGTTACTCCAGTCCCTAGTGTGGGAACTGGTGCACAGACCACCCAGACACAGTATATATAGTACCCCTCACCCTCCCTGGTTCTGCATCTTGACCTCTTCGTCATTTGCACTGCCAGGTGAGTTACTCAATGTAACTTAGTATAAGTCTGATATTAACTTCGTCATTTGCACTGCCAGTATCCGGCCTCTGTGCCTGCTTGCCTGCTTATCATCGACTTTGACCTTGTTGTTGTCATTGGAGATCTACTTCCACTTCCACTTCCTCTCCTCTTCACCCTTGTTTAGGGTTTATCAGCATAGCAGCAGTCGCTCCACGACACATGTATTCGGAAATGAGACAATAACCGATCTAAAGATGATATACAGTTGAGTATCTCATAACGCATAGCGTCCGTCCCCCAGTCTCGTCATGCATTAAGACGCCTTATGCAGTACAATATTTGTGACCATTTGTGACCAATTGTGACATTGTGTTACTTTCTGCCACAGAGCCTGTCACACTTTGTCACGTACTGCTACGGCACACCAAAGAATACATCTAAAGTGGACTGAGTCTGCCAAGAGGTGATTTTGCGGCAAAGATGACCACGAAGACCTCTCACCTGCCCTTGCAAAGCCAATAGATCAATCCCATCTGCACCAACATGATCAAGACACAGCTGCTCCATCATCTTACACACACCAATGGCAGCCGGAGCTGAGATTTTGTCCTCCTCCAGTTCATCGTTGTCGCTGTCATCAACCTCGATAGTCTCCGGTGGGTTGAGTTCATTTTGTACCTCTGCTATAATCTCTGCATCCCCTCCAGGGAAAGAAAATTCTTCTTCACCTATTTTCAGCTCCTCGACCGGTTTCAGCATTTCTTTGAGTGTAAGTGTGGTACCTCGGATGTGTCTCCGTGTACAAAGCTCTTCCACAGCTTCGGACAGATCTGTTTCAAGATCCTGAAGCTGAGTAAGACTGGGCCGCTCAGGAGTTGCCGTTGAGATGGTTGATGCAGTGGCTATCCCCGAAGGTACGCGCTGGCTCGGAATTGAGAAAGTCTTCCGTGCACGGAGGGACTCTACTGCGGTGACTGCAGCGGCAGTGTCATCCTCTGCGGGCAAAGACTTCATCGAAGGCAGGCTTCCAATCCTCGTAGCAATAGCGATTGCTGAGAAGGGCTGTGAGTTGCTCAATGATTTCGGGTAAACCGCCGCCTTGTCCATTTGCAAATGACTGCACAATATCCCAGGCTTTGCTGTCGTCGAGAGGTGAAGTGGATGGAGGCAGAGGAAGCGCAGCTGGTGCAGCCTGAGGGGGCGGATCTGATGGAATAATTCCGGTATGTCGCCAGCAATTCTGAATCGTATCTGCTGTAATTGCCTTCCAGGTGTCTTTGGTCATAAGCATAGCCTCAAGCAACTCAATCTTGTAGATGTCCTCTTCTCCCGCCTCATCTTTTTCCAAGGCACGCTGACAAAAAGCACAACGGTAGTGTGCCTTGAAACATCGGATGATGCCTGCATCAAGCGGCTGGACTAAGGGGGTCATGTTCAGCTCGAAAAAGACAATCTCGATATTGGTTGGCTGATACGGAATTGAATGACCAGAGAAATTGTCTATCAAGAGACAGATCTGCCGTTTCTCTGCACAAAACTTGCAGTCATATGTCTTAATCCACCTGATGCATCATGGTAAGCTTGAATTCATGTGAATGAGATAGACTGCATACTCTTCAAAGATAATCATAGTCATCCATGCTGTCTTGTTGTGGCAGTAATAGAACCTGCGCCGATCAGCAGAGATTTTCCTGAAACACCTCGGCTGCTTCGACTTTCCAATGAACAATGCCGGAAGCTTCTCGGTGCCATCTGCATTGCACGCAAAACCTAGGGTGATACAGAATTTGTTTGCCTTCTTTCCGGACATTTGATATGTTGCAAGCCCACAATCTGGAGGCATACTGTAATCAAAACACCGTAAGCATGCATGAATTATGGCAGCAATAATGGACTCACAACGCAAACAGAGCCGTCTCATCAAAGTTGAAGACATCCTTCTTCTCAAACTTTGCCACCACGCCCTGCACTCTGATTCGCTCCGCTGCCACTGCTTCTAAATCAACCGAAGCTGCCTCTCTGTGTTTACGAAATCCTTTCAAACTGTAGCTGAATGTTCAACTTGGGTGAGCCACTGTTCTCAATACAGTACAGTAAGAAATGCTTACGCTCGGGTGAGATTCTTTATCCAGCTGTCACTCAGCAGCCTCTCGTTCTCTGGGACATCAAACGCAGCTTCAAACACGCTGCGCTTTGCCATAAACATTGGTCCGTTTACCTGTTCGTTCTTGCTTTCCATATGCTTGACCCATTTGAACAGCGCAAGTTCAACATCTGGTCCAGTAACAACTTGGATGCACTTTGCTGACAACGCGGTCGGGAAAGACTGCAGCAGTTGTTGATCCTCTGCGTGCCCTGTTGTCGATAAATGGCGGGATAAGGAGCTCTGGTTAAAACCTAATGAGCTCTCTGGATGTGTTTTGAAGTATGCAACAACAGCGGCCTGGCTAATGGGCTGGTTTTTGTCGAAATATTCAACAACAGTGAGCCAGTCGTGCAAAGTCAAATTGCTTCGCTGGTGCTTGCTAAGTTTTGTTGCGGACATCCTTGGAGCGTTCTGCGCGGTACGGACAGCTGCCTTTCGCTTTGCATAAACCTTGGGATTGGCTGGGCCCCAAGGTTTTCTGTGTTTCGACTGTGCTGTCTTCCCGTCACTCATTGTTGTCGGATGGTTGTTAGAATTGTTGCCCGTATGGATTTCTCATCACCGGTTCAACGGTGAGCATTTATTAGAACAATTTTCGGCTGCAATTGCACTCGTACATCCATTTTTGTAAGGTCTACTACTGCATAATGACCGTAAACGCTTATGCATTATGAGGTATGGCGCCTCATGCATAAATCCCCGCGCACCAACTCCGTCCCCGCCCCTCGCCATGCATTACAACGCCTTATGCATGGTGATATCATGCACTATCACATACTCGACTGTAGTACATGTAGAGACAGTAGACAACAGGCACAAAGCTGCTATGTACGCAAGGTAGAAGACGAGAGAGGCAGGGATGGGGTATCAAAGGGACTCCCAGCTGCAGCTGTGTCACGACTCCGTTTAAAAAAACTGCATTGATTTTGGTGGCCATTTTGTCCATCTGCTTCTTTTGCAGCTCTAGCATGTCCTTGAGAGCAGCAATTTTAGCATCCTTATCGTTGGATGCATCTTGCTTTGCTGCAGCAGTGGTCAACAATGACGACAAAGTAGCAGCAACGTTTTGTCCCTTGGGGATGCCTTGGAGCCTTTTCAGGCAAACGGACCCCCAATGACCGGTACCACCACAGTGGTTGCAGACTGGGTCATCTGGGTGCTTTGAGTCCCTTTTCTTGTGGTTCTTGGATCCACAAACCAAGCAGTACTTGCTCATCTCCTTCTTCCATTTTTGGAAGATCTCCTGTTTGCCCAGACCTGCAAAGAGCACGTCAAACGAGGCGGAGAAACAGGACGTGTCAATCTCCATGGCGTTGGGATCTCGGAACGCTTGTTGGTGGAATTGCCGTGTCCCAACAAGCTGTCCACCATGACCTTGCCGGTGCTGTTGCAGAGGTTGCCGAGCTGAGCGTCAACTGCCTTGCACTGGTCCTTGAGAGTGTCGTAGGTAGCAGCACGGGTTTGGAAGTACAAGACACATTGCAGGTACTCAGTGCTCAAGCTCAAATTGAGGCGGTCGAAAAGATCCTGCTAGCTCCAGCCAGTGTGAGGGGCCCATGTCTCAAACTCGGAGATGTGGGCAGCAAAGGTTTTATTGCCTTGCTTCATGTTGGCAATTTTCGTCTTAGCCTCCATGACAGCATCTGGAGGCTCAAATTTGACTTTGAAAGCCTCAATAAACGTATCCCAGTTATTGCCTAAAGCTGGTTTACTGCTGGCAAGCTCCTCACTATGAGGACAAGCCCAGTTTGCAGTGTTGTCCTGCATGAACAACAGGGCGCTGGTGATGAGTTTGTGAGGATTGAAGATCCTCGCACCATTATTGTCCAGCCGGACTTGGCCTTGGGTGTCCTGCTGAAAGAATGCTTTGCACTGATTTTGCGCCCAAACAATGAACGCGTGGCGGAAGAGTCTGGCTTCCAATGAGGTCTTCCCCTTAAAGGAGACCGGCTTCTCCACAATGCTCCGTTTCCGGGAGATGTGAGTGGCAGCGGAAATTGCTGGTGCCTGAGCAGCTGTCAAGGCAGCCACCTGATTGGTGAGGTCCACCATTCTCTGTGTCAGGACACCAAACATATTGAGGATGTCCTGTGCGCTCAGGTTGGGAGCGGCAGCTGGGGCGGTAGCGGGAGTGTCATGGATGGCCTGACTAGCCCTTAATTTTCGCAATTTACCTCTTGTTTTTATCTGTAAAACTCCGGGCTACAACCTAGTTTCAATTCTCTTTGCATAAACTCCTTTGCACGTCTATTAAGCGCCCATATCACGTGGCTTAGACGCTCCACACGGTCACATTACTTGCTACTACGTCACACTGGCATGTGACTTAGCTTAAGTAAGACCACATGGCTACAAGCACATGGCTCAGCCCATAGCTAGGGTTTGACGTCATAGATACCGTCCACATGGGCTCCTTATTGTTCTTTCCCTATTGTTCTCTTTATGGAAGGATGTTCTCACAGGTGTGGGAATGGAATACAATAGTTGGTCTCCTTTTAGATAGATTCTCTCACGAGTAGAGTTCTTGGCAAGGTCTAGACAATAGCTATTGTTCTACTTTAGGTAGTCCTTTTGTTCTTCGTTCACACGGCTTCTTGCAAAGCCTGCCCTCAACATGGTCTGTGCGCAGGTCCCTGAAGTCTATATATACTGCTACATGTACGCTCCTAGCCCCCCATCTCGACCTCTTGGTCTTTACTGGGCTAGACATCTGTATAAGATTTATAGCTGGTGAGAGTATTGTGCTTCACGCCTACCACCACCACTTCGTCGTCATCCACTTCGTGTCCCTGTCTGCCGCGTCGAACCCTTGTCTCCGCGTCATTAGGTCGAGATGGGGGGCTAGGAGCGTACATGTAGCAGTATATATAGACTTCAGGGACCTGCGCACAGACCATGTTGAGGGCAGGCTTTGCAAGAAGCCGTGTGAACGAAGAACAAAAGGACTACCTAAAGTAGAACAATAGCTATTGTCTAGACCTTGCCAAGAACTCTACTCGTGAGAGAATCTATCTAAAAGGAGACCAACTATTGTATTCCATTCCCACACCTGTGAGAACATCCTTCCATAAAGAGAACAATAGGGAAAGAACAATAAGGAGCCCATGTGGACGGTATCTATGACGTCAAACCCTAGCTATGGGCTGAGCCATGTGCTTGTAGCCATGTGGTCTTACTTAAGCTAAGTCACATGCCAGTGTGACGTAGTAGCAAGTAATGTGACCGTGTGGAGCGTCTAAGCCACGTGATATGGGCGCTTAATAGACGTGCAAAGGAGTTTATGCAAAGAGAATTGAAACTAGGTTGTAGCCCGGAGTTTTACAGATAAAAACAAGAGGTAAATTGCGAAAATTAAGGGCTAGTCAGGCCATCCATGACAGGGAGCAACGTTCTGCTGATTAGAATCCATGTCTTCCTTGGTGATGAGACGAAGATTTTCTACAGAGGGCAGTTGGTAGGATTCCGTATAGTGTTTGTGTTCAACAGCTTCAGTTGGGTCTAACTGATTGAACCGATTGGGGCATGGTTGTTCCTCACACTTGTAAAACAATTCTTCACTTTTTCAAAAGTGGTCATCGGTGACCGAGATTGGATTGAAGAAGTGAATACAATTGTCACAAGGGAGACTAGACGACGTGATGAGCAAACTAGGGACTTTTATCTAAATCCACTCGAAGTAGCTACCGTTGTTTACTACGTTGAGCTGTGCAGGAACTTTGCTGTAGTTCTTACGGAGCTGTTTACACGAGACCTTCCCAATTGCTTTGCAACCCCAATCTAGGAGTTGCCACTCGCAATCTGCTGTGACTGGTGCAAGCTTGTCAAGTCGGTTGAGGAAATGATTGACTTTGTTGACAAGGTAGAGTAGTGCACGGTGGTGGTTGGGGTCTGCGCAGTTGAGAAGTTCTTGAAGCTCTGTGAGAGCTTTTAAGCGCGTGCAGACAGTGGTAAGCTTCAGCCTGAAGATGCCGACGAGGTCAACCGGTGATAACTTTTTGAAGTCTATCAATACCAGTTTGGGTGCAGCGGGAGCGGGAGTGGGTGGAGGAAGCTTGGCAAGCCGCTCAGTGAGAGTCGGCTTGTGGGTTTGCTGCTCAGCTAGAGTGCGAACACGTTCTTCAGCGGCACGTTCTCCGTATGCTCTGGCAGAAGTGCGAAGTTGTTGGTTTTTTCTTGTAAGAGGGGACAGTGAGGGTGATGCCTTTGACAGGCAGCTTTTTTGACACGTACTTTGCGACATTGATGAGGTCTTTGTCAGACCAGTGATGAGGTTGATCGCTCTTACGCTTGGCAGCGAGAGTGTCGAGAAAAGATGTTGGAAGGCACCTCTTGAGCTGAGGCTCAGTAGTAGGGAGGTCCTTGTTGAAACGGGGGCACGTGTCTTTAGGCACTAAACAACGCGTAGGGGGTGAAAACGGACGACGTAAGCATAGCTCAACAGTATGAAGAGACCGGAGACCTACACGTCAAACAGGAATAAACTTTTCTAAAAAACGGTGGGAATGGGAACCAAGGGTTACAACAATCTTGACCTAATGTCATGGAGACAGAGCTTGACGTAGCAAGTAAGGACACGAAGTGGAAGACGACGACAAGGTGGTGGCAGGCCTGAAGCACAGTGCTCTCACCAGCTATCAGACTTTATGCAGGTTGCTAGCCCAGTAAAGACCAAGTTGGTATTGGGTACTACTAGCTACGTAGTACAGGAGAGATTTGCTTACCTAGCCCAGTAAAGACCAAGAGGTCGAGATGGGGGCTAGGAGCGTACATGCAGCTGCTTATGTAGACTTCAGGGACCTGCGCACAGACCATGTTAAGGGCAGGCTTTGCAAGAAGCCGTGTGAACAAAGAACAAAAGAACTACCTAAAGGAGAACAATAGCTATTGTCTAGACTTTGCCAAGAACTCTACAAGTGAGAGAATCTATCTAAAAGGAGACCAACTATTGTATTCCATTCCAACACCTGTGAGAACATTCTTCCATCAAGAGAACAATAGGGAAAGAACAAAAGGAGTCCATGTGAACGGTATCTATGACATCAAACCCTAGCTATGGGCTGAGCCATGTGGTTATAGCCATGTGGTCTTACATAACCTGAGTCACATGCCGGTGTGACATAGCAGCAAGTAACATGACCATGTAGAGCACCTAAGCCACGTGATATGGGCGCTTAATAGACATGCAAGGGATTTGTGCAAAGAGGATTGCTGTCACAGAGTTTCAATGTTTCTACATGACTTGCCTTACCAGGCAACAGTATTATTGGGAATATTTAGGCACTTATCCAGCGCTTATCTGGCGTCTATTTAGGCGCTTAACCAACGCTTATCTGGCGCTTATCAGGCGCTTATTCCAGCGCTTATTCCAGCGCTTATCAATTGATGCGCTGATGCGCCATCTGTCTCTGATGCACTGATGTGCTCCTTTCCTTATTTGTGTATCACATGATAGAACTCTCTGGAACCTTGTGGAACATGCTGGAACTATGATGTCATAGTATAGAACATTCCATTAGAGGAAGTCATGGTTCTTAGAACCTTCTGGAAAAGTCTAGCCTTGTCTTAGAACAAGCTAGAACAAGTCTAGCCTTGGGACTGGGTCATGGGGTCAGGTTATGGGGACAATTGCTATCGGTTGATTATTGAAGTGGCACCACTAGGGCATAGGGCATGCTTAGTAAGGTAAATTACTTTGCTTACTCATGTAGCTATTAGAGGTCTTAGGGTAGCACCTGGGGTCCTCCCCTTCATGTATATATAGAGGCACTCCTGAGGGCATATCCACTCAGTCTTGTCCACTCTGTTGATCAAGGTCTACTTCATACCCTCCAGTACTCACTCTCACCAACACTCTACTCTCCATCTCAATAACATCCCCTCAAGTTACACACTTGTCAGGTGAGTGTAACCTTAACTGTTACATTTGGATAAGACTGCCCCTACTTCCTCACGTCTCTGGACGTGCTGGAGGTTTTCTTCTAGGTCTTTTGCCTGCGCGTGGGCCCCTCTACAAATCCTCTAGAAATAGAGGTGGCTGGACCATAGGCTCTAAGTGGTAGTCATGTCTAGGCTTTGCCTTAGATGTGCACAACTTGAATCACCCTCTCGCCCAACGCTCCTAGAGCTGGTCAGAGCAGGGGTTGGCACTATGCCAACATGATGAAGTGTGCCTCCCCACAGGCAATAGAGGCGTCTGGTGTCAGACGCTCGTTATAAGAGCTAGACAACAGGACTAGAAGCCCATGAGTGCCTAGGCAAGAAGATGGGTAACTTGTTCTGGCCAGACTTAGGGTCAGTGTAATACTTATCTGCCAACCATTTGCCGCACGGGTGGAACTGTGACAGAGATCCTTTTACCACCAGATCTGGAGAGAGAGTCCAGGCCGACGCCGGCACTACCCCACGCACACACAGGAGCTCTCCTTTATGGAGATTTGTTTTGCATGCCACTGAGCTGACAAGCTCATCACACATTGTCACACAGTCACCATGCCGCTTTCCCGCTATGTTGCGGTTAGGTCCGGTCGCAAGGCCCCTTACTCCATCCCAGTCCGCAATGAAGTCACCAGACTTCAAGAACGTCTCACCGTCCCGAAAGAGACACTCAACAAGTTCAAGGATGCTGGCAAACCTCGCCAGCTCAAGTACCTCAATAATAAGCCCCTCATCAAGAGGATCGACCTTGAGGAGTAGGCTCGTACAACTATCGAGCATGAGGAAGACCAGGATTGTATGAGAAAGGTCTCACACCTCAATTCCAAACTCAGCATTCTCGATTGCATCGAGAAGCAAGAGAAGAAGGAAGCTGAAAAGCTTTCTCATCTCCAGCGTATTGAGGAGTGCAACCAACGCGATTACATCCCCAATCCCTCTCCACTCCCCGCCAATCTCCACTTCTGTAAGACAAAGCTCATGCTTCATCAACAGGAATTTGAACCAATGGTCACAGCAGCCTGCCAAAGGCTTGAACCTGTACTCAAGGAGTTGGACGCATCTTTCGCAAGTGGTGGGCAATCTTCTAACCATCAGCTCAACACTTCTCAGGAGAAAGCCCAGCTGCTGATCGGTCGTATCTTCATGATTGAACAGTGGTTCAAGGAGAATCACAAGGACAAGATGTCGAATAGGGAATGGAGGATGTTAAAAAAGGACTTAAAGTGTCGCAGAGCAACTGCTGCTAGACTAACAAACCCTAAGCAAGGGTTGAGAAGAGGGGGAGTGGAAGTGGAAGTGGATCTCCAACGACAACAACAAGGTCAAAGTCAATGATAAGCAGGCAAACAGGCACAGAGGCCAGATACTGGCAGTGCAAATGACGAAGTTATGATCAGACTTATACTAGGTTACATTGAGTAACTCACCTGGCAGTGCAAATGACGAAGAGGTCAAGATGCAGAACCAGGAAGGGTAAGGGGTACTATATATATTGTGTCTGGGTGGTCTGTGCACCAGTTCCCACACTAGGGACTGGAGTAACTGTGGGACTGAGGTAACAATAGAACAATAACGGACCAGGGTCAATATCAGAGACCAGGGTAACTATCAGGGACCAGGGTACATAGAACAATAGGACTAAACAATAAACAATAGAACAATAGAATCAGGAACAATGGACCAATAGAAACTGGGGAAATCCCTGGGGAATCCCTAACAATAGCCAAAAGGCAATAGACGGAAGACAATAGGACAATAAGAACTGGGGGAATCCCTAACAATGGAAGTTGAACAATAGAACAATAGCCTAGGTTGATCTGGAACCGCTCCAGATTGAGTCTAGGGTTTGGGTCTGGACTATTGATAAATAAGGCAGGATGTCACGTGACCCAGGTTAGGTTTAGGTCTGGTAACACTCCTAGCCGGAAAATAAGCACTCTAGATAGGCACCTAAGGCTGTAAACTTGTGACATTGTTGGAAAAATCCGGTTTCTGTTGGACTATCCATGTCATCAAGAGTTGAGGTAGAATAAGTTTTGTGGATATTCATTGGAGATGGGGGTATATCTTAGAGCTACTAGAAGGGCTGTTTGACATGAACGCCTTTGTATATGCGGAAACAGAATAAAATGTATGGGCTGACAAGCCTTATTTTACTTGGTGACAACTTCCTGAAAAGGATTTAATGTGTGAAAACAACTCTGACAAGAGTTCAATGTGTGAAAAGTGGTGTTTTCTCTTCTTCTTATACTAGAAATAGTATTTCGCTTATCCTTTGCTAACTAAGAAATTAGAAGTAATGGCCTTTCAATCCAACGCCGGATCTAGCGCTGCCCCTGCTGCTAACCTCACCCACTCGGTTCCTTCCGGCAAAATCACACTGATTGTCTACAACCCTTCAGTTGAGAACATTGAGCAGCACATTTTCCACAACCTCAACATAGTCCAAAGGGCCTTCACTCGCACAGTTGAGGGAGAAGCGACCACTACCATTGTTCACAACATGATGAATCAGATGGTTCTTATCTGGAACAATCAGTTGTCGTTGTTGGAGGATAACCTCCAGGAATATGTGGATAAGGTTACTCAAGACCTATATTCGCAGTCCACTGCGGACACGCAAGTCCAGTGGATGGACACTGATCTGGATATGGTCAAAACAACAATCACTAATGTGGTCAACCAGATCAATCAGCTTCCCTTGTCTCAAGGACAAAAAGGATCCTTGTGCCAGCCTAAGATTGGCAAACCCCCGGAGTTCAATGGTACCGATGGCAAGGTCAAGTTCAACAAGTGGTTGAACAAGATCTCTCTGTGGCTTGTTCACAAGAACGTTGCTACAGACAGGCAACGTATTGCTGTTGCGAACTGGCTCTCAGGTGCGGCAGCTCAATACATGGAGCTGTGGATCAAGAAGCTGACGAAGGGTCAGACAATTGGAACGTGGGAAGAGTTTGAGAACAAGCTCAAGGTACAGTACGGTCAAAGGGACAACAAGGAGGGTGCTCAAAAGGAGCTCAATGCCTTGTTCAACAACACGGATCTGGAACACAAGAACTTCGTCAAGTATGTGGAATGCTTCCGTACGCTTGGCAGGCTTTCTGGATACGAGGACGACTTGCTCATTCACAAGCTCAAGCACGTCATCGGGAAGGATATGAGGCTCGTCATGATTGGGAAAGATGAAAATCAATTCCCTACCACATGGCCTCATTTCCTCGACCTCTTGCTCAGCATTCACAAGAAGGTCCATCCGGAGAAAGCACAGGGCCAGATCTTTGCAAAGGAAAAGGATATGTCCACTCCTATGGAGATGGACGCTGCAGATAAAAAGAAGAAGAAGAATGACAAGCGGAACAAGGGCAAGGGCAAAGAGGTGAACTCAACTGAAAAGTCGGACAATCTCTGTCAAATTCATAAGTACAAAGGACATAACACTGATGAATGTAACCTCAATAGCCTCAAGAACAAGCTCAAAGAGAAGAAGAAGGATGTGAAGAAGGATGGCAAGTCTTCAGCACCAAAGAAGATTCAGGCAGCAGATGCCGAGGACTCTGGGACAGACAGCGAGGCCAAAGCCTCTAAGGCTTTGTTGTCCAACACAAAAAACGTCAATACCGCGCGCCTAGAATTGGCGGCTCATATTGAGGAGATTCCAAGTAAAGGTGATGAACCTTCGACTCCTCACCCGTCCCCTGACAAGGGTAAAGGGAAAAAGCCAACCAAGGGCAAGGATTTTCTCCGAAGCATCATGTGACTTCCTGCAAACATGCATGCTTAGCCCCTGATACCCTCAATCTTTGTACCGTAGATGCTGCCAAAAATGTAGCGCGTTCTAAGAATTCATTGTTTCTACCGGTTACAATTTGGGTATATGGAAAGAAAGTGCAGGTCGAAGCTCTGGTAGATTCAGGAGCCACAACCACGTTCATCAGTAAGTCAGTGGTTGAAAGTAACAATCTGGTAACAAATCAACTGGCATCACCGTTTAACGTCATCAACGTTCACGGTACTCCCAATAAAGATGGTCAAATTACTCACTCAGTACGTGCATACCTAGAAATAGGTCTGCACAGAGCAAGTCAACACATGCTCGTCACTGATCTTGGCAGTAAACAAATGATTATCAGGATGACCTTCTTACACCGCCACAATCCGCAAATAGATTGGGCAAATGGCAAGTAGAGATTTACCAGATGTCATGAACTCTGTGCACCAAGAGCTTGTAGAAACATCACTGTAACTCAAGAAGAGATCAATGAGCTTGAGTTACCTAAGGGACGTTTGGTATCAGACAACCTGGACGGAATAGGAAGTGTCGACCCGGACAACCCTCACATCCACTGAATTGACTTAGACAATCCAGAAGGCCAAGAAATAGCAGAAATAATTGCTGAACTTTCTGGAAAGGAAGATGAGGGCTTTGAGGACGGCTTTGACGAACAAGAATCTGTCAATGGGAAGCCATTAGTACCGAAATATCCATGGGAATTTGGTGACGTCTTTTCAAAGAAAAAGTCAGAACGCATGCTGCTACGCAAACTGTACGATCACACAATCAAATTTGAGGAAGGTGCCTCCCTTCCCAAAGTGGCTAAACTATACCTGCTGTCTCCAATGGAAAAGAATTCCCTAGATCAATGGATCGAAGAGGAACTCCGAAAAGGTTACATCCGCAAATCAAAAAGTCCGATTGCAGCACCTGTGTTCTTCGTCAAGAAGAAAGATGGCTTGTTGCGCCTTGTGCAAGACTACCAAAAACTGAACGACATCACGGTGAAAAACCGGTACCCCATACCTCGCATCAACGATTAAATCAATTTGTTAAGCAAGGCTAAGGTCTTTTCAAAGATTGATCTTAGATGGGGATATAATAACGTTTGCATCCGAAAGGGTGACGAAGGGAAGACGGCGTTCATCACACACCGTGCCCTCTTTGAAGCCAAGGTGATGTATTTCAGTTTCAGCAATGCACCTGCGACGCTCCAGGCCATGATGAATGAAATTCTGAGGGTTTTGATCTTAGAAGGACATGTCATGGTGTATCTTGTCAACATCCTCATCTTCAATGAAGACAAGAAGGAAAACCGTCGTATCACACAGGAAGTGCTCAAGCGTCTACGCGAGAACGATCTATTTGCCAAACCGGAAAAATGCTTTTTTGAAAAAGATCACATTGAGTACCTAGGCATGATCATTTCTCACGGACACATCGAGATGGATCCAGTCAAACTCACCGGAGTTGCTGAGTGGCCACGACCTGAAAAGGGTAAGCAAGTCCAAGCCTTCTTAGGCTTCGCCAACTTCTATCGGTGTTCCATCAAGGACTTTGCTAAACATGCAAAACCGCTCACTATTCTTACAAAGCAGGACCAATCCTGGATCTGGAACAGACCTTGCAAAGTCTGAAACAGGCTTTTACGTCAGCACCCATTCTGAGGATACCAGATGACGAAAACCCTTTCCGTCTGGAAACAGACGCTAGCGACTTTGCTACAGGAGCGGTACTATCACAACTGGACCCAGCTGACAAGCTGTGGCATCCAGTAGCCTTCTACTCTAAATCACTTAATGTCCATGAACGTAACTATAAGATATACGATAAAGAGTTGTTGGCTATTATCTGCGCCCTGGAAGAGTATTGTCAACATCTGGAGGGACATCCGATTACCGTAGAAATATGGTTGGATCACCAAAACCTATCATATCTCAGGAATGCCCAGAAGCTGACTCAGAGACAAGCGCGATGATTGTTATACCTCACGCGATTGAATTTTGTGCTCCGGCACAAACCCGGAAAGACCATGCTTACCGCAGATCCTCTGTCCAGGAGGTCAGATCATGAAGAGGGGGTAACTTCCGATAACGAGGACAAAATTCTCCTTAAACCCGAGTTTTTGGCCATCTCTGCTATTGAAAACTCTCATGACTCGCCTATCAATGATGATGAAATCCTAAGACAGGTCAAGGAAGCACTCATGAACAATGAAGTCATCAAGGACTATCAGCAGTTACTTAACTCTGGTCCTAGGGAGTTCAAGAAATCACTGGAGGAATGGAATTTTGAGAACGGATTACTCCTATACCGTGGAAAAGTCTACATCCCCAAAGATCAGAAAGCAGATCTCAGATGCCAAATCATCCAGATGCATCATGATTTACCTTCTGCCGGACATCCTGGCAGATGTAAAACATACGAACTGATCTCGAGAAACTACTGGTGGCCAGGTTCAACCACCAATGTCAAGGAATACGTGACAGGCTGTGACACATGTCAGCGGATGAAGACTTGTCTGCAACAGCCTTACAGACCACTCATCCCTAATCTGGTTCTGGCCGAACCATGGGATATCATGACTGTCAACTTGATTACTCAGTTACCGGAGTCTGATGGCTTCAATGCTATCTGCGTAGTCGTAGACCGCCTTACTAAAATGGCGCACTTCTTCCCTATTGTAAACGAGTTCTTGGCAAAAGATCTTGCAGCTCTACTCTATGAGAGAGTCTAGACCCTTCATGGGTCACCTTTGCAAATCATTTCCGACTGAGGTCCACAATTTGCAGCAGATTTATTCCAGGAATGGTGTAAAATGCTAGGGATAGAATCTACAATGACTCCTGCATATCATCCGCAAACTGATGGTCAAACTGAACGGGTTAATCAAACACTTGAACAGTATTTGCGTTGTTACGTTGATCAACTACATGACCACTGGGCTAGACTGCTCAGCTCGGCTGAGTTCGCATACAACAATGCAGCGCATGAGGGAACTAAGCACTCACCTTTCTACCTCGAATACGGCAGACACCCTAGAGCTGGTCCAACGCTCACTAAGGACGTGAAAAGGTCTGACATGAATGACATCATATGGAACTGCTTGCAAGCTCAAGAGCATGCTAAAGCGGTGTTACAACTTGCGGCTGAACGCATGAAATGGTACTATGTCAAGCACGTTTAGAAGGTCCCCTTCAACAAAGGCAATCAGGTCATGTTGGATCTGAGAGACTACCAAATATCTGGACATAAGCTGTCAGCCAAGTACTATGGTCCATTCAAGATTGCTGAAAAGCTCTCTCTGGTCACATTCAGACTGGAATGGCCTAAATGTTCACCAAGGATACACCCTGTATTCCATGCAAGCAAGTTAAATTTGAAGGCCAAAAGCTGGAGATGCCTCCGCCAGATATCATTGACGGAGAAGAAGAATACAAAGTTGAGAAGATTCTCAAGTCAAGACGCACAGGTTGTGCCAAAAAGCTTCAGTATTACATACGCTGGAAAGGCTACGGACTGAACGACAACACGTGGTAACCTGTAGAAAACATCACGCATGCTCAAGAAGCAATCAAGAAATTCTACGACAATCATCCCCGAGCAATCCGCTCAGCTACAATCTACTGTGTATAAGTTACAAACAACACACTAAGGATCATCCACGATCCAATGACGTAACTGAGGAGGGTACGGACTAGACTACCATCAGCCAATGAGGTGTGAACTCCGTCAGGGGCGTCGGTAGAAGCCGCTAGAGTCACTCGGAACTGCTTAGGCACCCTCTTGACTATGGTGAAAAAGTGGACTCAATGACCAAGGTGTTTGTTCAAAACTCTTTGCACGGAGCTCAAAGCAAGAAGGGGGGGGGGGGGGGGGGGGGGGGTGGTAATGTCACAGATTTTCATTGTTTCTACAAGACTTGCCTTACCAGGCAACGGTATTATTGGGAATATTTAGGCACTTATCCAGCGCTTATCTGGCGTCTATTTAGGCGCTTAACCAACGCTTATCTGGTGCTTATCAGGCGCTTATTCCAGCGCTTATTTCAGCGCTTATCAATTGATGCACTGATGCGCTCCTTTCCTTATCTGTGTATCACATGATAAAACTCTCTGGAACCTTGTGGAACATGCTGGAACTATGATGTCATAGTATAGAACATTCCATTAGAGGATGTCATAGTTCTTAGAACCTTCTGGAAAAGTCTAGACTTTGGACTGGGTCATGGGGTCAGGTCATGGGGACAATTGCTATTGGTTGATTATTGAAGTGGTACCACTAGGGCATAGGGCATGCTTAGTAAGGTAGATTACTTTGCTTACTCATGTAGGTATTAGGGGTCTTAGAGTAGTACCTGGAGTCCTCCCCTTCATGTATATATAGGGGCACTCCTGAGGGCATATCCCCTCAGTCTTATCCACTCTGTTGATCAAGGACTACTTCGTACTCCCCAGTACTCACTCTCACCAACACTCTACTCTCTATCTCTCTATCTCCCCCTCAAGTTAAACACTTATCTGGTGAGTGTAACCTTAACTGTTACAATTGCAACTGGGTTGTAGCCCCAGGTTTTAAAGATCAAAACAAGAGGTAAATTGCAAAAATTAAGGGCTAGTTGGGCCATCCACAACAAACACAATAAGGTGCAAGTATCACATCATGTGTGGCCATAATGATGGTGGTATCACATGCTATGTACTATCTGATCTTATCTATCTATCTATCTATCTATCTATCTATCTATCTAATCTACAATGTTCATAGATCAGATTTCCAATGATCAGCACTGCTTTGACAGGACAGTCCAGGACTGTCTGGACTCCCGCTTGCAGATCCAGGCCAAAAAAAATTCCAGATGTGATGACAGCCAGAAATGCACCGCTAGCCCTCGGTACATTCGGTTTCCCCGTGAAATACCACAGAAAGTAGAAAGTCATGTGTACAACGAGTAGTCCAATATTCTCTTACCTTTTCCGCTACCAAAACATTGATAAGGAAGAGGCGGGACGGTGATTTGCAAAAGGGGTCCGATCACAATACTCCCACTCACTGTTTATCACCACCATCTTCCAAGTTGGCGGAGTAGGCCTCTCTCTAATCAGGCGACGTAAAGCAGATATCTTTAAAGCACAGGACGAACAATTTTCAGCGCATGTACATCGCAAGTAGATACATCTTCCTACAGAGTGGCTACAGACTAGCACGTAAGATGAGAAAAACGTTAGATCGGTCAACGTAGACGACGAAGAATGATGTGTCGGGCAAAAACAGAACATGTAGAATATAGCAGGTTGCTTTCCTGAGATGGAGCTTTTGGCGTAAGCGATTGTAGTTGGCGAAAAAAAACAACGCCGCTCACCCTGTGTACGTAATCTATGGCCTCGGTGGAGGCAACCCATATCGTCGTTCGTCTCGCACGTACGCAGGTGTTCTCTGTACAGTGTCACGATGATCGTATCCAGAATAGTCCCTTTCTTGGAAAGCGCGATCTCGCCTCTCGTGGGGTCCACCGGGTGCCGCTGGAGCAGACAGATGATCAGCACGTGCGTCGTCATAGTACATGGGTGTTGCAGGCGGCGGTAGCGGATAATCCCTTGGAGTGTCGCGACTAGGAGGGGGAGGATAATACGACGGGCCGTAAGCATCGTCTCTGGAACGCTTCAAAGGCGGCTGCAGATCATCCATCCCTGCACGACGTGCAGGGCTCGGGCTCCTCGGACGAACTCGGGTTGTTACCGTGCTAGCTGGGGTAGGTTCTGGATAACGCGCGCGTTCATATGAACGGTCGCGTTCATCGGGAGGGTAGCTCTCGTAGAGACGTGCCACTTGAGCCCTATTCTCATACGGATGGGTGACCGAAGGTGCATCGGGACCATAGCCACTCGCAAGACGGCGTTCTCGTGCTTCCCGCGTCTCCCAGCCTAGAGCTGTAGAGTCGCGTCCAAGGTATCGAGGATCACGATCAAATTCATGATCTTGACCAACAGGCCGTTCGCGTTCCCAACTGCGTCGTTGCCACTCATCGTAATCTGCTCTCTCATCGCCATGCCAGTCTCGTCCGTACGTTTCATGAGCAGCAGACGGTTCTTGGGGGTGTAATGAATATGGCTCTCCAGTATGCGGCCATGTCCTTGGACCTCGATTTGTGGGTGGTGGGGATGGGGGGCGGTTACCCCTTCGCAAGCGCTCTGCGTATCGAGGCGCATCCACGTCCATGCTGTCTAGTCTTCGCTCCCTGGATGCATCCCGCTCATATCTGTCTGGATAGCTACTGCGGTCCGAGGGACGATACTCAGCACGACGAGGAGATATCGTAGCTGCACGAGTCTTGTAGGGTGGCTCCGCATCTTCTCGTGTTGAAGGGATTGAGATAGTATCAAGATGCGTGTGGCGGGGAGGTTGCTCGAGACTCTCGGAAGTTGTGGGTCGCCAGGAGCCCGTGCTGTAGCGAGCCCCCGTCATTGCGCGTGGTCCATTCCGTACAGGTTTAATGGGACCGCGGCTGGCATCAGAGTTGGCGTTACGCGTATCGTTGATTGTGGTGTTGCTTGAGGCAGTGTCACTAGTTGGCTTCATAGTATCAACAGGTTCTGGAACTGTTCTACTTTCACGATCGTGTAGAGAATGTGCGGAGGAGCGCTGCTCGTTCGCTGGCGAATGGCGAGTTCCTCTGTCGTCCGATCTAGCGGCGGTCACATCGCTAGGTCGAGTGCTCAGTCGTTCCTGCAATGAGGCAGGACGACCTATCCTCTCCTCAAGTGGCACTTGCGTGCGAGGCGGACCACTGCGCCCATCCTGCGATGGTGGAGGACGAAGCGTCGTATTTGTTTCTGCAGCCCTGTCAGTAGCAGAAGCAGGCGTTGATCTTACAGGATAATCGCCAGGACCTCTCACGCTGCGCTCCGAATTTGCTGCAGCGTTCGGTGGCCGTTGATTATCTGAAGGTACTAGGGGTGGTGGCCTGCGATCAAAAACAGCATTGGCTGGAGAATTTTGGGTATGCGGAAGACTTGGAGCTCTCCGATCGTCGACTGACGAGCGTTGATCCAATGAACGAGTATTCGGCGGTGAATAATTTGCAGGTCGGCGATCCTCTATAGCAGGTTTACCAGAAGCTGGTGGAGTGCGAGCTTTGTCACCTGATCGAGATAGTCGATCCGTTACTGAAGCTGGAGGGAGTGGTGTGCTTTCGTCAACAGCAGCAGGCTTACTGGTACGATCCTCGTCAGATGGATTAACTGGCTGTCGGCCATTCAAAGAAGGACGAAGACCTCGCAAATCCAATGGCCGCTCCTCGGGCAAAGCCCGAGGGCCACGGCTGTCGAACGATCGTTCCTGCCCAAGAGGACGAGGAACTCGTGCATCGAACGCACGCTCCTCCGTGAGAGGTCGGCCATCGCGAACATCGAACGAGCGTTCTTCCGTCAACGGGCGAGGAGGCCGGGTTTCAGTAGAGCGAGAATCAAGCGGTCGCACAGCAGGAGGTACAGTAGAATCAGTCGACGACTTAGAGTCCCAATGACGCAGAGGATCATTAGTTTTAGGTTCGTAATTCCGCTGCTCAGGTGGGGGACGACGAGTATCTGTCGGCCTAGTCCTGTCATCGTTGCGCCTGTCGTCGAACCTAGCCGTGTGTTCATAGCGCCTGAGTCGCTCCCTGTCTCTTTCCCAGTCCCTATCACGCTCACGGTCTCGCTCTCGATCTTTATCCCGGTCATAGTCAACACGCTGATAACGCATACCAGGCCGATTATTGTCGTTGTTGCCGTAGCGAGTTTCTCCGTTCGGTCGTCCATTCGCACCATATTTATAGTGGCCATACTTTGAACCCCTGGAATCATCTTGTGTACTGCCAGCAGCCCTGTGTGACCAGTCTGTGTCGCGAGAACTTCGAAGGTCGTCTTTACTGTCAAGACCACCTTTGGAGTGTGAGATCTCGCCTATCGACCTTTCGGTGCCAGATCTACTGAGGCCGCGAGATTCAGATTTTGCAGAAGTCCCGATGGGGCCATGTTCGAGATGTGGGGTGCGGTGAGAACTGTCGGTGTGACCAAACGGGGTATTCAAACCAGGAGGGTCCATATCCCTAGAATTATTGGCAGAGTCGATGGCCTCCAGGGAAAGACCGGAAGGAATACTCGCTTTCTGTTGTGAGGAGAGTGAGCTCCGCAGAATGGGTTTATCACAATACTCCACGTACATTACTGGTGGATGGTTGCGATTTGCCTACTGCCGCTGCTTTCCGAGTATCACTACCACTAGCAGTAGAGTCAGAGCGTACATTCTGACCATTCTGACCATGGACAGGACGATCATGAGGAATTTGTTCAGGATGGGGAGGCACATGTGAGACGCTGTGAGGACCAAGGTATACGCTTGCCAGGGCATCAGGACGAGGAATAGGTTTGAAGCGATCGTGCTGGTTGTTTTTTATCATCTCTTTCAGCTTATTAAGAATTGCCAGATCATTTTGTCCAGGTGTTGAAGACTGAGCAGAATCGAAGTGGGCCTGTGCTGGGGATGGGCCAAACGTCGATGGCGTAGCGACAGCTCCAGGCGTTTGGCCGTATGAAAAAGAATGAAAGCTAGAAGCCATAGAGAAACTGGGAGAAATGGTAGTAGTGGGCCCGGCAGGCGACGATGTTGGTGAAAACGGAGAGGACGTAATAAGATTGCTGTGCGGCTCCTCTGCGGCCGTAAACGAGCCCTCTGAGCCGTCTGTGAGCGTAGTAACCGTTCGCTCGCGGATTGTATGATTCCCCCAACCCTTGCGTTTCTTGTTTATCCTCGTCGACATATGCATCCGGCGGGTGCCAGTGAGAGTTGACGTTCTGCTGGTACCCCAAGCTTACCAGTCAGTGTCGTCGGTTTCCTCTGCAATCAGGGCCTTTGAGCAGCGATGCCCTCCAGTGATTTGAGATTGTAAGCGTCCTAGCACACTGGAAGGAGACGATGGAGAGAAGGAGAGGGGGATAGACGAGAGCAACACGCAGAGGTCAGGACCTAACACACACACTACGAGGCTGACACACACTGCCGCATGCAGCAGGCCGAGTACACGAGCGCTACTAGTAGTACTTTCTGATAACTGCAGCTTCCGCCCACACGAGCAGGTGTGTCCAAGTTTATACCCTGTGGCATTAGAGCAGTAAAACAATATATCCCTTGTCTACAGTAGGTACAATAATGAGCGGAGGATGTGAGGAGAAATTAGTACTTTTAACTTGTGCTTCTAGATCTGTAGCATCTACAGTGTTAGCCGCATGAATCATAGTATGCTGGATTTAGACATAGTTGGAAAACCAAGGAATGAGGCTTTGCGCTAGCGTGTAGCTGAACACAAGCTTGGGCCCAACCACGAGAATCTTTGACAATGTGTCAGTATCCTAGGCCGACATACACGCAGATATAATGCGCACCTTTGGAGTGAGCCCTTTGAAGAGAGCTCCTGCCCCCTCATTCTTGATCAGATCCTTCACGACAGTCACGCCGCTGACCTTTTGCTCAAAATTTGCGTTCTGAATGCGCGTCTTTATGGTGTCTAAAGGCGCGGCCACGGTGATAGACGCAACAGCACCAGCGATAGACGCGACAAAGTTCTGCGACCAAGTTGCTTTGTGGTAGTCAGTAAGGCCGAACAAGTAGTCTTTGGTGACCGCAGAAGCTCCGAATAGCTACCAACAAGCGTATCAGCAACGGAGATCGAGCGGTACAAAAGCGTAAAAGCGCACTGCGAAGCTACCAGGCGCATTACGAGCCATGGTCCATCCCCATCCACGGTACAGCGTCGAACCCTCCTCTAGGAATATCCGCACGACGCCACGGCCGCGGAACGCTTCGGGATTGACCTGACGCTTGATCTTGAGAGCGTCCAGGGGTAATAGAACGACTTCACCAATACCTGTCAGACTTCACAGCACACGGTTTGAGGTCGTACTAATCGACAAAGGAGCAGTGGAAATGCATACCTGCCCGCCGTAGCCTGTGTCATCAGTTTTCCTTTGCGCTCCCCAAAGGTGTTTGTGAACTCAGTCTTGTAGTGCGTCGTGATATAATCGTTAAAGTATGGCTGGCCACCGTACTTATAAATACGCTGTGTAACCTTGTATCCAGCCGCATACCCGAGGCCAGGAAATAGAGACAACAGCCTACGCCCAAGAGGAGCTGCGGCATGCTCCCTGAAAATGATTGACGAGAGCGAAGCTGATGACGCCTGTGTGACATGGCTTAGGCCACTGACAATAGTAAAGAATTCCAAAATACATACCTTGTTGCTCATTAAACGCTTTGCAATCGTGTCCACAGGATGGAACACGACCAGCTCAGCGATCCCTGCACAAGGTGCATGAGCACTGACAGCGCGTGAGCTGGCAAACAAGCGTACCTGACACCCCAGAGCCCAATACACGGGCAGTACCAGATTCAGAACCCTTCACACTGACAGACGGCGACATGTTGACGTCCTGGCGCAGGCGGATTGAGCACTGAAGTGAAAGGGAATGAGGAACACTCTCAAGCCGCTGGGACCAGAATTTCACTCGAGAGTTGTCAACGGTAGCGCCCTATGGTCCGGTTCATTTTGTGAACTTGCGCGATCAAAGGAATGAATTTGAACCGTTCAGCTTTCACCAGCTCCCCTGGTAGCGTCGACTGCCATGTCCCACGAAATAAAGGCAAGGGTTGCAATGCTGCTGCTCTCAAGGATACTGATCTGACGATTTACTCTATTTTCTGAAGCTGTATGTGAAGCACATAAGCATAATATGCGGACATGAAGCATCCTATGCCACTGGCCTACATATGCATATCAACTAAGCAGAGAAAACGTTTTCTCTGCTGCATCTATCCTAACGTGCACTGCGGCCTGAGCTGCTCATCTACACTGGTGAGTTGTGCTTCTTGCTTCCGCGGGCCGACGTATTCATGGAACAGCACAAATTGCTCAGTGCCGAGGTCAGCCACACTCCGGTATACCACGTCTGCTTCCTCTGGTATCAAATAACGCACGCTCTCATCGCATGCACTCAAGCAAACCAACCGAGCCTTCATAGGGCTCAAGGTATGACATTTCTTAAAGTCGGACGCCCAAGTTCACTTTCTGTGTTCAGGGGCTTGCACGTTTTTGTCTTCATCTTCTACACGCGGCCCTCTTTACCCTCTCTTTTGCTGAAGGAGGGCCGGCAGCTAACTGCGGTAATCACTTGACAAGTCAGATTTCGAAGGCTGTGAGTGCCGTATGCTTCTGCGCACTGGCAATGTTTGGTGAGCTTCCTTCTTCCAAGTTAAATTCGTACTCTATTCTTGATCTTTTGGGTAAAGAACTCATACGCGGGCTTTCATATCGTTCGGGCTGGGCAGCCGATGCCGTCGCTTCGTTTTTCCTTCAGATGAAGAAATGAAATTCCTAGCGGTGCCTATAACGGTTCTTTTCACTTCCAAGGATGTATGTGATGACACTCTAAGTCCGATGGTAGAAACTCACGAACAATCCCTTCCATCCAATCTAGACATATGTGTCGTCGAACATAACCATTTGTGAGTGTTCTCAAGTCTGCCAGCGCCACCAAAGCCTACACAGTTGTAGAGAAGTGCGGCGCTGCGTATTGATATGTTTTTTCCAGTGCTAGGAGGCATATTCCAGGGCTTTTCATAACTTGACGCTGCGGCTCACTCGTTTCAGCGGTTCCACTGGATCAAGCTCTGCGGACCTCGTACCTCACATGCGCGCTGCGCAACATGTCCTTTTCGTCGCGGCTATGATTCTACTGCTAGAAGATGTCTTGGCTACAAACATCTGGCGACTACTTGCAACGCACTGCCCGCGTGTCCCATTTTTTCGGGGCCTCGCCCTTGAAATCATGCTATCTACTAGTACCATAGTACTGGGCAAGCTCCCACACCTGTGCGAACAAAGCCGCCGTTTGCCTCGGCACTTTGGCGACCTATGACTTTTCTATGAACTTCCGACGAACCTTGCTTTCGCGGGACGTAGTTGGCCGAACAATGAATATGTGGACACCGGAGCGAACATGAAGTCTGGCCTGATCGATAGCGGTGGACACAGTAGTCCACGACGGCGAATACTGCTCCAATGCTGCACGCGAGCTGTCTGCTACGACAGAGCTTTTCCTTCCGCTTTGCGTCATCGACTACACGTCTGTGGATAATCGACTTTCATCTCGGCCTGGGACTCTGCCATACGCGTGCCCATGGAGGACGATGGCAAAGTGCAGGTACGACGTACACTGACATATTTCTGCGCTCTTGTACCAGCTGATACTACCATCTGTCCGCTTGTTTTGCGTCGTTTGGCTGTCCGACGCATGTAGGGGTGTTCTGAAGAGAACTCTGGACAGTCGCCTCGCTGACTCGGGCTTTCAGACATATTCAGATCTCTGAGCCACGCCGTCAGACCCTTGAGAGCTGATCACCCCGGTTTGGCCAGGGAGACTGACTCGGGACTGCCCCTTGGCTTCTGTGCGCACCCATGGCCACCGGAACCCTTGCAAGGCAAATCACGAATTCATTCATTAATAACGAGTTTCCACACGCAATCCCCAGCGCAGTCGAGCGCAGACGGCACGGATCAAGATACGCTCAGTAGGCGCCTTGGAGACGCTGGCCAAAGCTGCGCTAATTCGGCTGCTCTAGGTATTTAGGGCAGGCTCGTATACCGAATCAGGCAGAAACGTGGCAGCAACCCGCGAAATTTCTAGGCAGCCTGGTCGTGTCTCTCCGGCTCTGCCATCCGCTCACTCTCAAAGGCCTCGTGTGCAAGTGCCTATCTGCACTCAGAGTCTCAGTGTTGCAGGTCACTTCCCCTACCTCACTACAGCCATGGCACCACCACCACCCCCTCCTCCGCCTCCGCCTCCTCCTTTGTGCTTGCCTTTCACGAAGAAGAAACCAAGACGGCTTACGTACACCGACAAGGAGGGCACAGAGTCGTACAACTCGAAGCGATCGAGCATCGGTCGTCTAGAACGAGCCAACTCCTACTCCCCTACCGCAACTCTCACCTCACAAGCCGAGAAACTCTCCTTCAGCACAGACAGCGAAAACTACTCCATCGTGCCAGGCGTCCGTGAAGCTCGTGAGGTTGGTGCGGACGGTCACCGACCTCCGCTCAGACGTGCGAACACCACTGCTACAAAGGTTGGCAGCTTGTCCAAAACCGGAACGAAGAAGTGGGGCACTGGTTATAATTGGGGCCTTGGAAAGAAGGACAAGGAGAAGGAGGTGCGACGCGAGGTTGCCGTAGAGGAGATGTACGACAGATCGCGGAACGACTCTCAAGAGTCTCGTCCACCCGACTACCAATTTTCCCGCGGCTCTTCCAGCTCTCGTCATGATAGAGCGGACACCAATTATCCTCCCGAGAGCGAAGGTCTAAGCTACACCGACCGTGTCGGCAACAATCCCACTCGATCTAATACCTTTAGGTCGAACATCACCCAATCTAGCTCCAACAGTAAGCAGAGCAAGTTTTCAGGCCAGAGCAGGATCACTGCCGACACCAAGTATAGCGGTCGGCCGACATTGTTCCCGTCAGAGTCATCGAGTACGCTCGTCGGCTCGTCTCTCCAGCGCAAGATCGAGGACGTCGACCCACGTGGTGCTGCTAAATTCGACACGACAGAGCGACTGGAAGCGCTTAGGGAGTTGATGGCCAAGCACGACCTTGAGTATTAGTAAGTCGCTTACTTTCGACATCCATAATGGTTCTGACTTTTCGCACAGCCTCATTCCGAGCGAAGATGCGCATGGGTCTGAATATGTCGCTATCAACGACAAGCGGCGAGAGTGGATATCTGGGTACGTTCGGGAACGCATTGAATTGCTAAATCTCGTGCTAACCATACACAGTTTCACAGGTTCATCCGGCCTCGCTATTGTGTCCCGTACAAACGCGTATATGGTGACTGATTCTCGATATTGGGTCCAAGCCAAGCGGGAGCTCGACCGCAATTGGCAAGTCGTTCAGGCAGGTTCTGTCGACGGGCCCAAGGACTGGGTCGAGTGGCTTGTGGAGCGAGCCAGAGATTGTCGAGTCGGCACCGACGCTCGTATGTTCTCGTACGAGAAAATCACCCAGCTCAACACGCTCCTCCAGCAGAAGTCCTGCAAACTTTTCTATCCCCAGCAGAACCTTGTCGACCTGATTTGGGAGAGCAAACCGGCACGGTCTCGCGAGCCTGTTTTCGTTCAGCCGCTGAAGCTGGCTGGGATGGAAGCAGGAGCCAAGATTTCCAAATTGCGGGCGTGGATCAAGGCTCAGCCTGCTTCAGTGCCGAGTTACTCCAAGAGCTCTCCCAAGCCGAGTCAGATTCAGGAAGCTATCCTCGTCTCGAATCTCGCAGCAGTTGGTACGCAGCTTCGTTGTAGCGCCTCGTCGATATCCCACTAACCTCGCTCTGTAGCCTGGCTGCTCAATCTGCGTGGAGACGATATTCCGTTTAATCCCGTCTTCCATTCGTACCTCTTCGTTTCATCTGAGCTCGCTATTTTGTTCATCGAGCCGGAGAAGATTACCTCAGAAGTCGAGGATTACCTAACTTCCATCAATGTCACTCATCGCAGCTATAACGATATCTGGACATTCCTGCGCAAGAAGGAATGGGGTCCTGGCAAAGTAAGCCCGCTTTCACATTGCTCTGCATGGTGACCGACTGATGATCATTTCGTAGGTCATCATCTCACCGCAAACTTCCTACGCCATCTCTCTTATGCTCACCAGTATCCATTACACTGTTCTTCCATCCGTAATGGAAGAATGGAAGGCTATCAAGAACGATGCTGAGATTGCGGGTATGAGGGCTGCGTACATTCGCGATGGAGTTGCGTACGTGAAATGGCTTGCCTGGCTCGAGTACAAGATGAGTCAGGGTTACAACATCACGGAGTACGAGGCCGCATGGCGGCTCACGGAATTCCGACGGCAAGGCAAGAACTACGTGGGACTCGCGTACGAGAACATCTCGGCAACAGGCAAAAACGCTGGTGAGTCCATCTGCCGCGACTGTATTGTCGACCGGGTGTATTGACTCGTTTGAAATAGCATTGCCTCACTATGTTCCTCGCAAGGCGGACGAAGTGATGCTGAGCCGAAACGAGCCCTACTTGAAGTGAGTCGTCCCCGTTTCACCTGTGTTAGCGTTCTCATTGTTAATCTATGATTACAGTGACTCGGGAGGTCAATACCGTGATGGAACTTGTGATACGACTAGAACCGTTCATTTTGGGCGACCTACATCTGATCAATGTGAAGCATTCACCAGGGTGCTACAGGGCCATGTACGTACATCGATCTCTGTTCTGTCTCATCAAAGTGCCGACGTGCTCATACTACTCTTAGATCGCTATCGATAGCGCCGTTTTCCCTGAAGGCACCACTGGGGCACAGCTAGATGTTCTGGCTCGCAAGGCACTATGGCAAGACGGTCTTAACTACCTAGTGAGTCTCTTGCACCTTATTGTCAGTAGTATAGCATCTAATTTCTGCCTATCTTTCCAGCACGGTACTGGGCACGGCTTTGGCTCATTCCTCAACGTGCACGAGGGTCCTCATGGATTCAGCAGCAGCGTTCCGCTGGAGCCTGGTCATGTCATCACCAATGAACCAGGATTCTGTATGTTCTTACTTCACCGTCACTGCTTCTCATAGTTCATACTAAGACTAATGTTGATGTCAACAGATAAGGAAGGTCACTGGGGTATGCGCATCGAATCTGCATTGCTGGTCAGGCGGGTCAGGGTATGTAGTCAAACTCGTGTTATGCCAGTCTTGCTGAGCTGACGTCAACGTGTGCAGACCAAGGGCGAATTCAATGGTGACATCTGGTTGGGCTTTGAACGGCTTACCTGTGTGCCAATACAGACGAAGATGGTCAAGGATGCCATGCTTACGAAGGAGGAACGCCAATGGTTGAAGGTATGCTCGACAAGCTTTGTCCCGTATGATTCGGCTGACATAAACCATGTCTCTGCTAGGATCATAACAAGCGCTGCCTTGAAGTCCTTGAGCCTTACCTGCGAGACGACAAACGTGCTCTCAAGTGGCTTCAACGCGAAGCTCAACGCGGTATTGGTGTTGCGAGCACTGGCCCGGCTGGTATCTCCATAGATTGGGACTAAACCTATACCTTCAACTTCACTCCACACAGTTCCGCTCCGTTGCGATACATCATTCATCTCAACACCAGACATCTCTGCTTTCTGTCGTTCATTTCCATCTCCTGCTGACTGTACCACTACACATCTCTTTCTCTTTTTTTTTCTCCTTTGTGTCAGCTTATCTTGAGCCATGTCTGCCAAGAGACGACTATACATGCTCAACTCGGCTCCCTCGAACAGACACCGCATGCGTACTTTGGATTTCCTCTCCTTTCGTGTCCTTTCATATCCTAAGTTATGAAACCCACCCACTCTACTCTACGCTACCTCCCTCCCTTTTGCTTCCTGATTTATTGCCTTTTCTCCATCCCACTCTCTCTACCCCCCCTGTACTCTCTCTCTCTCTCTCTCTCTCTCTCTCTCTCTCTCTCTCGTTCGGAGCCATATATACTACCCCATTTTATTACTATTACTAGAGATTACCCGTTGGTGTTGACGATTCTTTGCATGTACTCACCGGTCCTGGTTCGACGCTAGATCGATGCCATGAACAAATGTTATATGGATATACATAAATGTTTATGCAAGCATGGAGCTTTCAAAACGGGATTCAATGTAAGGAAGCACTAGTATGCAAATCGCTTTTATACTTATACTCACAATTCTGGTACATATACGTACATTAAAAGCTTGATATTAACGGGGAAATTCATTAACATGCCCCTGTAGTGGATCCACACTCTCCAGCCCGTCGTTCGACTCATTACCAACTACGCTGCGAACATGTCCGATTGAAAGCAATCTTTTTCTCTTAGGACAACCCGATGGAGCTCATATGGGAACGCATGATGGCCTCTCCGACTAAACGTGGTAATGAGCATGGAAGAACGGCGGATAGGAAAGGCGAAGGCGGGTGGATGGGTTGGTTGGTTGGGGTTTTGCTCACCATTAATGATTATAGCTTGTGTGGCTTTGATGTCCAGCATCGACGTGAAGTGCTGTGGTTGTCAAACAGGGCATGTGTCAGCTCCACGCCAGAACCACTGGGTGAAGAGAGAGAGAGAGAGAGAGAAAAGGGAAGGGGGACGGACCGTATAGAGCACACGATTCGATACGTCCTTCCGTCGGTGAGTCTGTATAAAGTGCGCGCGAAAGTACTCGGAGACTTCTTCGTACGTATTCGGGCGGTCACCAAAAGAGGAGATGCTTCAAAATTAACGTTTTCCCCCGGTTCGTCAGTTTTTGTTTTGTTTCTGTCAGCGGGGACAAAGCGGAAGCGGGCGATGACTTACTATTTGCGGACTTTCGTTCCCGACTCGAGTTTCTTTCTCAACAGATCGGCCTTGTTCAACATGAGCACCAAGGCCGCTTTTGAGAGTAGTTTGTTTTGACAGATGGCGGTGAAGAGCTGGAGGGAGTCGTCAATCCTGTTTGTCCGCGGGTCCTCGTCTAGGTACTGGGATTCGTTCAATGTTTGTGGGGGGAATTGTGGAGGAAGGGAGTTCGACGTACTTGGTCAAAGGCACTCATGGGTGCGAGGAAGATGATGGCAGTCGCTTTGGGCAGAGTATCTCTGTTAGCGTGTTGTACCAGAGAGAGCGTAGCCGTGGTATATCAATCACTCGCACTCACCATCTTCAAAGTATGGGACCCAGGCATGTCTCTGTCACATTTGGACCGCAAGTGAGTACAATTGTTGGGTGCACTGCTTATATAGAAGCTTACCTGCCCTCTCTAGAAACATCGAGGGTCAGGAACATGAAAGTAAAGAGAAAGGAGTCAGACGTGTACGTACAGCACCTCCGACGTCGTAAAGAAGCCAGTTGAAGTGCGTTCCACTTATGTTAATATCGAAAGAGTGTTCTTGGACACCCAGCGTTTGTAGCCGCACATGCAGAATATCCTCTGCAGACTCTCAGCACACGCAAAGCCAACGAGCGATTCAGAACTTTGTCTCACGTGTCGAGGGCAAGTAGGCAAGATCCGCTATCCGCTCAATCTCGTCCAGGAAGCTGTCCCGCCCACATCCCAAGTCAGCTTTGAAGAAAATATCACCAAAGGAGAATGAAGCTACTGACAACGAAGCCGACTCCTCGAGCCGCACCTTGTTCAGCGACAACAGTTTTGTGACTGCGGGATGACGCCAAAACTCTTCAATCTCTGGCATTGTCTCGTGGAGCAGCTGAGCCACGAGCGTCACCGCGTCCGACGGGCCCCCCACCACTGCCCCTCGGATGTCTGCGAGGGGCCAAGCACGGTTTGGGCTGATGAGAGTCTGCCAACCTGCACGAACGTATACGCCTGTCCGCCCACCACTGACTGAGATGCCCCCCGAGACTTCTGAGGCCAGCGCGTCTTCGTACGCTATGAGGGGACCCAGCGCGGCCTGGAGCTCGTGCAGGTCTGGAGGCCAAGTAGAGTTCCCGACGACGGTGGAGGAGCTGTTGGAGGAGCTGGCGGAGAAGGAGGAGATGCCAGGAGTGGGTTCGACGACGGCGCAGACGGGTGATCTGGGGGCGGGGGCGGAGGAGAGGGAGTATTGGCGGTCGAGTTCGTCGAAGAGCATGCGAAGGGCTTTGAGGACGTTGGAGTAGACGATGGGTCGCCATGAAGGTCGTTCGCGGTCGAGGGTCTGGGACGCGTAGTATAACTGGAACTGCTTTTGCAGGGTAGATTTGCCGGACTCTGCTTGACCGAGCAACATCACTAGGCAGGATGGGTTAGTACTAGTGGTGTACTTGACCACTGGGGTCGATGTTTTGGCAGACGCACCTTTGACCTCCCTCGGTTTCTGCCTCCTGCGCAACTCTCTCTCTTGCTAAGCCGCGATCTGGTCACCTCTCCGCCTGTAACAAGACAGCTCGCGACTTACCCTCAGACTTTCATCTATCTCGTTGGATATCCTTCTGGACTCGTCGTCGCCCTTTGGGACCTCGTCGACGTGCCACATGGAGGAGTCTACAGGCGGCGGACCATGCAAGCCCATCGTCGCGGGTGTGTGTGGCTAGGAGGAGAACGGAGAGGGTAGCGTTCGCGAGTCGCAGACATGGTTTATAAGAATGTTGGGCAGATGATTGAGCAGTCAGTGTCCCACGAGAGGAACGACGATAGCTGTTCCAAGCAACGCGGGTGGCGCCTATCTGCTAGCACAGCCGCCGCCGTTGATCCTTTGACCGTCAGTGACAGTCCTGGGACTCGTCGAGACAATCATCTCCTCCCTCTTCTCCTGCAACAATACCAGCAAAGCAATGGCTACTATACTCCCCGTCGAGCATGCCAATGGTCCCGCTCCCTGGTTTAAAGCCGACCATCACAGGGCCGGGCATACTAGCAGTACTAGTTACAGGGTCAAAGACATGCACATATCTGCCAAACGGCGAGTCGTGCTAACCTGTGGATGTGGTCAGTCGTGAGAGCATTATGCCATATACATCCGCCTGCGTGGTCATGTCTGCCAGAGAACCTGATCCTTGCCGTACTCTTTTGATAGACCCTCGTCTCTCGTAAGCTGCCATTGACTTTCATAGCCTGCTGACTCATGGCGTTAGCAAAGTCACCTAGAGCGCACATACAATATAACCAGCAGATAAAATTCACCTGTGATGACTTTGATCTCTGCGGATGTTACCATGATCTACACCGTTCTTCTGTTGCCCCAGGGGATGCACATAGCAGGTAATCTGAGGACTAATAGGCCACAAATTGTACACCTGCCATTTCGGGCCTCGCACTTTCCGGTTCCGGTCTGCCCAGTGATTGGATCTCCTAGGCGGCAATCCATTTTTTCGAGTGCCTTCACCACTGCCAGTGCAACTTGAACTCCCAGTTCTCTCAACGACCACACCGAGGCAAAGGACCTATTCATCCCAGTCCTTGCCTTTCCGTATCTGTATTCTTACCGGGCAATATCCACCATGTCGACGAGCGGATTAAAGGCCATCGCGCCTGTGCCCACTGCGGCAGACTTTCTGGACATCGTCTTGTCCAAGACGCAGCGCAAGACACCGACTGTGCGTATCTGCGGACAAGTACTGTCATGTACTGTACTTGAATCGAAAAACTGAGCAGGTCATACACAAAAACTTCAAAATCAGCCGTATACGAAACTTTTATATGCGCAAAGTCAAGTTCACGCAGGACTCGTTTGACGAAAAACTCAGTGCAATACTAGAAGAGTTCCCAATGCTAGATGTGAATTGACCTTGATGCAAATAACTTGTCGAAAGAGTTGCTCACGTTCTTAACAGGACCTCCACCCCTTCTTATCCTCCCTCATGAACGTGCTCTACGACAAAAACCACTACAAACTCGCTCTCGGTCAATTACGCACAGCACGCCATCTCATCGACCAAGTAGCTAAGGATTACGTCCGCCTGCTCAAGTTTGGAGACAGTCTGTACCGCTGTAAGCAGCTCAAGAAAGCCGCACTCGGTCGGTAAGTACTCTCTTATCGACCTGCTCAGAATTGCATCCCAACCTCCATACAGCATGGCCACGATCATGCGCCGCCAAAAAGACCCCCTCGCCTACCTCGAACAAGTCCGCCAACACATTTCCCGTCTCCCCAATATCGACCCCACCGCTCGCACGCTCCTCATCTGCGGCTACCCCAACGTCGGAAAATCTTCCTTCATCAACAAGGTCACCCGTGCAGACGTCGACGTCCAGCCGTACGCCTTCACCACAAAGTCGCTCTTCGTCGGACATCTGGATTACCGCTACATGCGATGGCAGGTCATCGATACACCCGGGATCTTGGACCATCCACTCGAAGAGATGAACACGATCGAGATGCAGAGTATCACCGCGCTCGCGCATTTGAAAAGCTGTGTGCTGTACTTTATGGATCTGAGTGAGCAATGCGGGTATACGATTGAAGCTCAGGTGCGTGGGATCTTGTGCGATCCCGCACGCGTGTTTGATTAATTCTTCCCTCATGGTGATGCAGGCCAAGCTGTTCCACTCGATTAAACCCCTGTTCTCCAACAAGCCAGTAATGCTCGTCATGAACAAGATCGACGTGACCCGCCTCGAGGACCTGTCGCCAGAGAACCGGGCGTTCGTCGACGCAATTCTTAATACCGAAGGCGTTTTGAACGTCCAAGTCTCGTGTTACACAGACGAGGGCGTCATGGAGCTGAAGAACAAGGCCTGCGACGCGCTACTTCAATTCCGTGTCGACACGAAGCTCAAGGGCAACAAGGTCAACTCGATTCTCAACCGCTTGCACGTCGCGCAGCCAAAGGCGCGCGATGATGTGGTGAGAGAACCATTCATTCCGGAGGCTGTCAGGAACAAGAAGAAATACGACAAGGAAGATCCGGAGCGGAGGAGACTGGAGAGGGATGTCGAAGCCGAGGAGGGAGGTGCTGGTGTCTACAACATTAACCTCAAGAGTACGTTTATTGCATCCCAATTTTTTTTATGAACCGTCGATCTCTAATTTCCCCATCTTGCAGAGAATTATATCTTCGATAACCCAGAGTGGAAGGAGGATACGATGCCGGAGATCTTGAACGGCAAGAACATCGCGGACTTTGTCGACCCGGATATCCTCGAGAAGCTGGAAGCATTGGAGCGGGAGGAGGAAAAGCTGGAAGCTGAAGGATTCTACGAAGAAGAAGAGGACATGGTACGTAGCACACACACAATTACACGTCGCTCTAATTTCCCTGACTTGACTCGGGTTTGACAGTTTAATTCAGAAGACGAGCGAGAGGCGGCAGAAGCCAAGGTGAACCTAAAGTCCAAGCTGGTGTCGCAAGGATCGAAAAAGGCGATGAAGAACCGCGCGCAGCTGCCTCGGACCGCTGGGCTGCGCACGCTCAGCGAGCTTTCGTCGGAGCTGACAAAGGCTGGGTTGGACCCGAGTCGCATACAGGAGCGCGCGGAGATGTTGGCTAAGGTGGCTGGCGCGAAGCGCAAGAGGCAGGATGGCGGTGAGGAAGATATTGAGATGGATGTGGACGGGGAGGACGGTGAGGGAGCGGAATGGATGGATGTCGACGGCGAGGATGAGGACGCGACACCGAGCAAGAGAGCCAAGGCGAACTCTGGCGGCGCGGTCGTCGCGAAGCATCGCAGAGCGCCGAAAACGAATCGTCAATTTGCGGGTATGCGCGACCAGGGGGTAAGCTTTGCATGCGGATCGTGTTCAGAGATTTGTTTCTGATCTCGGCCCTTTTGATTGGCGTGTTGCAGCAAGCTTCAAAAGCGATCAAGCTACGGAACCTGGGCCAGAGAGAACGCAACTATCACGCGAAAGCTGGCGAGAGCGATCGCGCTATTCGGACAAAGATGGTAAGGTGTTTTCCGCATGAGCTTGCGAGGTGTGTGAAGCTGATTCGATTTGTATCTACCTACAGCCCAAGCATCTTTTTGCTGGAAAACGAAAGATGGGCAAGACGGACCGGAGATGATTTATTGGGTTGTTTTTTTCTTCATCTGTTACGATTCTGTGTCAGTTTTGCAGTGCTCACAGTCCTGTTCCGAGTAATACATCTGTTCGATGACGAACGATGCACGATGTGTGGTACGATTCAAGTCCACCGGAACTGTCCAACTCTCGCTACAGGTAAAGGTTCGTTCGAGCTCTCGTCACTGGTGGGGTTTTGTAAAGGCCGTCGAACTTCAAGGATTGGTTTGACCGCGCGGTCTGTTGCATACGTTGCCGTCTCTGATGCTGGGGGCTGGTTCCAGCTCAGATTGCCCACAGCAGGCGATGTTGGCCTGCAGAGCTGTGGCCAGAGACTCAGACAAGTAGCTACTTATATATAATTGTACCACTAGCGTCTATTTGAAGGAGAGATCATAGCGTGCCTGGGAATTCGAAGTGGCCGTCGATCACAGACAAGCTTCTGCACGACAGGCTTCGGATTCTTTCCTACTACATGACAGAGTCTCTACCGTGTTGGCGTAGCCTCCGAGCTGTGTATACTGAAAACACGGCTGGCAACTTCAAGACGCGCTCGAATACTTCATCAGACGGATGCAGGACGCTCAGCTTTGTTTCAACCGCCAATCTGCCTCGAGTTCGCGCTCAGGCTCAGATTGCGGTTCATCGCTTTAAATACAACCTTCGAGTCGGGATGAACAGCCCGTCTTGAACCACTAAGCAGCCACCACATTACTCTTCACGTAACACAGCGCGCAGCTTACACATCGTTCAAGTTTGACAAGCCCTCAGAAGCTGACGCCTGCTGGCAGTCTAGTCAGGCTAACTACCCGTCTTTCATTTGCCACGCACCGCACGCTCATTTTTGCTTCACAACGTCCACCTTGACCTATTCTACAGTCTTTCCCTGGCGCAGCCCAATTCGCAAGGACGACAGCAGTCCATCACGATGGCTGTCATTCTGAGCAAGTTGATTCTCCAACGAAACCCCCGCTACATCCTCCTCCTTGCCACGTTGCTGCTCTCCAGCATGCTGCTACTCCTTATATCCTGGGATGGCTCGTCCTTGCCAGATCTCGCCGCGAGCTTCTCTGAATATTTGCCTGCCAAGTTCCGTGGTGGCATGTCCTTGGAGGAATTCGTGCAGCGGGAGGAGGAGAGCTACCAACTAGCTCTTCGTGATCGTCAAGAAATGATTGCTCTTTATGGGCCTGACCCAAAAATGATTGACTCGTGAGTGCTAGCTTGCTTTTGTCATCGAATAATCTTATGCTGATGTTACGATCGATCACCCTTTCCTCATACTGTACTAGCTGGCCTCCCGGCGACATCTTCTACGTGCTTTGTAAGTTGCCAATTCTTGTACTTGAAATTTGTTCTCTCAATCACTATTATTGTACATACAACCAACAGGGGATTTCTACATCGCAGCGTTCAACTGCCCCCACCGTATCCAACGCATCGGCAACCTCGGTGACGGCGGCAAATGGCTATGTGGCGTCGAACGTCTGGCGGCTCAAACAACACCTTGCAATGTCTACTCGTTTGGTGTGAACAATGACTCATCTTTCGAGGCCGCGTTCCTGCACCGCGCGCCCAATTGTCAGATATGGGGGTACGACTTCAGCGTCAGCTCGTGGGGTCCACAAATACAGGACAACCCCGTCCTCCTCCCATCCGCCCACTTCTTCCCTTACAAAGCCTCCTCGAGGGATTTAACTCACAGCCGTCCCCCCGAATACACGATCGAGACGCTGATGCGACAGAACGGGCACACGTTCATCGACGTGTTAAAGATCGACATCGAGGGCTACGAGTTTGAAGTCTTGGACGCGTTCCTCTCCCCGTACGCCCAGCCAGACGGACCCGTACTCCCTGTCGGGCAGCTGGAGATTGAGATACACGCGTGGGGGGTGTACACCAACTTTGCGGTGTTTAATCCGTGGTGGGAGTTGCTCGAGCACGCCGGGTTTCGTCCGTTCTGGACTGAACCGAACCTGCCGAAGGTGAGCCACACGCTGACGTTGCCTGATACGGCGGAGGTGAGTTCCGGATTACTTGGGAGTACTTGAGGATGGAGAACTTACTGACACGTCTGTCTGCGCCTGTAGTATTCGTTTATCAACGTCAGGGGACGTCATTCTCTCATCACTGACCATTACCCCTAGTTTACTATACCCAGATTATCCCTACCGCGATTACTTGACTAATTGCTGTATGTTCTACGAGTCGTTTAGACTCGTAAGTTGGCCTTTAGTTTTGATCTTCTCATTGGAAATTTCATACTACTACGGGTTATGGGGTGTTCGTGAACGCCCGTTTCCACGAACACTACGACTTTTGATACTTCCGCTCCTCCTAATATTCTAACCACACTGTGAGCAATCAAAGACTACTATAGCACACATTTGGTACAGAAAAAAATTACTTCTACTGCGAGAAGTGATGTTTCTAGAGACGAAGCAGTGAGTTTCTGCGCCCTACTTACACTGGCGCCTGCCCTCACTGCACTCTTCCCATAATATATATATACCCCAGCTTTGTGGTCCAATGTCACCGCCCAAAGAGTATCACCAAGGAAGACCATTTCCACTACTGGGCCCTACTACGCCTTCCAAACCCACCCTCCCTTATACTTCGCGTCCTCCCACCGCACATACGCCACGCAAGCCCCGGCCGCAAGCAACAACACCCCATCATACACCGCAATTCTATTGTAGCTCTCCTGCAAATTCATCCTAGTCCCTCCTAGCGAAGGTCGCAAGCTCGGTACGATGGGAGTACCCCGCTGATGGTGCCCCAAGATTACACCAGCGAGCGGAGCTCCAAAGAGCGCACCCATCCCGCGGATAAAGTAAATGGAGGCGTTGACGGACGTGTAGTGCTGCACGCCGTAGACTTCGGCAATGGTGGTAGGCAGGAGGGCGTTGTAACCCCCGGCGAGGATGCCGTAGAAGACGACGAAGGCGAGGAATCGGGATCGGGCGGCGTCGTACCACAGAGCGAAGACAGAGATGCCCGAGAGTATGACCTGGTAGAACATCCAAGCAGTAGTCAATTTGCATTGGATGATCTAAGGCAACTCAAGGGACACTCACGCTGACAATCATCGTGTTCTGCCTGCCAACCTTGTCCGCGAGTACACCCATAGATACTCGCGCGACGCTGTTTACGACGTTGTTTATAGCGAGGAGAAGACTACCCGTGGCTGAAGAATACGAGAGGACTGAGACGGAGTACGTTGTGAGGAAGTACGTAGGCACGACGTTCCCCCCAGCTTGCAGGAACGCACCCAGAGCCTGTGAGTGTGCCGGATTAGCTTCAGCTTTGATGAATAATATTGCTTGAACGAGAGCCTGTCTTCTTACCTGCCAAACAAACGTCCCACGTTTCGCAACACCCATATCGAGTCTCGTTCTCACTCTACCAGACCCATCGACAACACCGGCCAACGGCCTGCGTTTTACTACCAGCGATATAGGTATCCCCACTAGCATGTTCCAAAGGCCAAGTACACGGAGGGCCCAGCGTATGCCGAGACGTGTGATGAGGGTATGCATTACGGGGGACAGGACAAGACCGCCGATGCCTGCTCCGGAAAGGACCAGACCAAGGGCGAAACCTCGGTGACGATCAAAGTAGGTAGGGGTGAGGGAAAGGATGGGGAAGTAGAACAGGGAGGAACCAATGCCGTACATGAGTGCTTGGGTGAGAAATAGATGCCACAGCTACAATGAAAGCGTAGGTGTCAAATTCAGTGTGAGTGAATTGGGCCCAGCAGTGACTCAGTCGAATTGAAAGGGGTTGTGTACCTTTGTGCTGAAGCTAGCAAGGACAATACCGAGGCTCATGATGAGCACCCCCGAGAGCATGACGATCTGGATATGTTTCGTGCGCGCGATGAGTGGGTTGACAAAGATGCTGCCACTCCACGTGAGACAGGTACCGACGGTGCCCACGAGAGAGACGAGGGCATCCTGGCCTTGTGCGTCGGTGATGTTGCTCGCATCTGACGTGTAATATTCCTGCTCGACACAATGAGAGGAGCACCAGTGTGTAAAGAGGGAAGCGCACCTGGAAGATACCATAGATGGAGTTGATCCCGATGACCTGGAAGATCATCCCGAAACCTGCTGCGAGGAGCAGGGTCTGGTAAGCACGGGTCACTGGCACAGTGGTTTGTTGCTCGTGAAGCATTGCCGAGTCGTCCCTGCGTGGGCTGGTGGGCAACGCTGGGTCAAAATATGCGAGCTCTTCAGAATGAGCAGTTCCCTCTCGGCGTCGAGCATTAACCTGGATGGTATCGGCATTCTCGTTGTGCACAGCTGGCAGTTCGTGCAGTGAGATATTCTCTGCTTCAATATCGGACGCCATTTCGAGTTCGACAAACAGCAGCGGGTCGTGCACATGCACAAAGCTGGTCGAACTGAGGAAAGTGCAAGTTACACCCGCAAGTCAGGAGGCATCTCGGAGTCGATCGTGACGCCACGAAGATGATCGGACCTTGCTATGGTCTGCTGTGTGTAAGGGTGCAGCTCGTCACTAGAAACATAGTATTTTAATGCTCGACTGTCCAAAGAATACAAACGTACAGAACTACAACATGTATTATATGTTAAACGCATCACTCTTCCACCCCCTTTCAGTAGCCTCCCGTCGCTCCCTCCTCCGTTCTCGCACAGCTGCATCCTCCACGTCTTGCCGTACTTGTGCGCCACGCACGACAACGGCCCCTTCAGCTTCCACTACATCATCCACGCGTGATTGGATTTGATCCAACGCTTCCCGAGCAAGCTCCCTCGGGCCATACTCACTCTCTCCGTCGTCGCGGGTGTCATGCGGTCCACCTTTACCAGGTAACATTTGCTCTCCAACACCAATCGCTAGCACACTCTCCTCGACAGGACTCCGGGTATTCGTCCCGTTTGTCTCTTGCGTTGGGTATGTAACACTAGTGCGCACAAAACCCTTCGCTGTGACTGACGAGTGAGTTTCAGTCAGCTGCGTCTCGTCCATGTTGTCCTGGTATGCTTCCTCAACGGGCTGCTGTGCCGGACCACTTAAAATCCTCCATAGCGCTGCTAAGTAATCTCCAGCCTCGAGTTCTCTTCGAGAGTGGTGTGCAGACATTTGGGCGTCCCACACGACTCTCCCACCCAGGTCGCTGACAGATCCTAAAACAGCTTCGACCTGACTTCGAAAAACCCAAGCAGCCGCAACCCGCCCGATAGGGCCCGCCAAAGGTTGTAGTAGCAACTTGTTAAGTATCCAATGCTTGCTTCTGTCCAACGAAAGGTGAAGACCTGGTACGTCGACCTTGACGTCGCGTACGACGAACAGCGGTTCGCATTCCCGCGCCTTCCCGTCTCCACTATCGGTCTGGAACTCAACTTCGACGTCCAAGTTTAATCCTTCGTCCGTTGCCCCACGAGCTCCTACATCCACGCTTGCCAGCCCTTCATCCTCGTATCCAAGCCAACTCAGCCAGCGGTTCGACCCAAAAAAACGATAACAGGCGTAGTAGCCTATATCTCGCGCGCTGACACGGATGCCTTGCAAGCTAACGCGCAACTTCGTCCGGGTCTGCATACCGGTGTACTCGATGTTGGGAACAATGCTTTCTGCCTCCGGGTGTGTCTCAGACATATCCAATTGCAACTCCGTCCAGTTCTGTACGCGGATGTGATCTGGCACCAAAGAGAGTTGTGCAGACGCGGGTGTAAGGTATAGAGTGTCGACCACCGCGTCTAGAGAACTGGAACGAAATTCAACTCGAGGAACAGGAATGACATGGAGAGCGCGGATGATACGTGGTAGAAGCCATTGTAGCACGTCTCGCTGGATTTGGTTACGTAGTCGACGTTTCGATTCTTCAAGTTGACGGGGTATCGTGCGGACCATTGTCTGAGTGTAGGCAGAGAGCGATACAGATAGCGCTGATGCCGAGTCAATGAGTCGATTTGTCGTTCTATCCTTGCCGATAGCTGCTACGATGTTCTCCGTCTCGTGAAACAAGTCACGAACGTGTTGAGCCCAATGCTGGTCGGACTGCGACGCCTCGGTAACAAGATGGCGTGCACGATCGTACAACGCCTCCGCCTCCCGCTGTCCGTCAAGAGATGTTGCGTACTGCGGACTATCCAAAGCGAGGTCGAACCACGAGCCCAGATCTGAGAAGAATATGCGCAGTTCCTGCAGGTCGTCATTTTCAGATGTTATCTCAGCAGGGATATTTCCGATGTCCAAAGCTACAATGCGTAGAAGATCTATCCAACAGTCGAGAGGATGACCGGATGCTAATCGAGATATTAGGGCGGATATGTGTGATACTGCCTTAGAGAGATGGACGTCCGCCCAGAATATGGGAGTGATGTTGGGTGCCTTCGCGTCAGCGAGAGCAGCACTGATGTTGCTCAATCTGTTCGTGTAGTCTTGTAGAAGATGGAATATAATGCGAAGGGCGTGCTGATATGTTGGGTTGCTGTGCGCCTGGGCGATGGCCTATGACTGTGAGATCAGTAAATCAATAGCACCTCCGTAGACACATAGTCATAACCTGCTGAATTCGTCCAACAATGGCTTCTTTGGTCCGTTCAGGACTCTCAGTGCTCAAGTGTTTCCACCTCATTTGAGTTTCCTCAGAAACAGCGGATGCTTCAATCGCGACGTCGTGCTCTGCCTCCGAAATGAATTGTGTGTCTTCGAGAGTGGCACTAGCAGGACGAACAGCCTCTTCGACTTTACCTGCGGACGTTTCGATTGTGGCAGCTATTCGTCCTACGTCCGCCGCAGCGTCTGCAACCAATTCTCTTGCAATCTTGAACAGATCGGAGAGGATGATACGGAAAGTAGACGAAGTGAGCAGTATTGTCGATAACTGACGTATCGCTTGAAGAATCTCAGCTGCGTCAGAGACCACTTCCTCCTTCGACGGGATCTCTCCAACTACAATGAACGGCATTAGCTCGTATGTGCTTGCTCGAGATAAGATACTTGCCGAGGTCCTGTACGTCAAGAGTGCTCGTATCTGGGGCGTCGATGATCACATCTGCGTGTACTGGTATAGTGGGTATCCTCGAGGCTTCGTATATGAGTTCTTGCAGTTCATCGTCGTCTGGCACAAGCAGCTACATGAATTTCTCCACGTGCATCAAGTAGTGCAACACCACGCTCACCATTCTTTTCAAGGCCAAGCAGAAGTAAAGATTCTAACAACTCTCGAAAGTCCGATACCACCTCCTTCCCCACGTCGCTTAACGTCCCGTAAGAAGAATCGATAGGTTGGCCAAAAGCAGAGGACCGTAGGAGCAGCCGTATCATGTGGTTCAGCTGGGACTGAGTGGGTAGTTTACCTGCATTCAAAGCAGCCACCATATCGGCAAGCTTGACTAGCTGCATCTGAGATGGTAGGTATTCATTGGCAGCGGCATCGACGCGCTGTTTGGGCAGGAGAGGTTCGCGGTCTTTGTCGTCTTTCCGTCTTCGACAGCACGAGAAGAGTAGGCCCATGGTTGCGTGCAGAGCTGCTCGAGGTGGTGGGTGTTGAGAACATGGTGAAGCGAGCGTGAATTCTGTCCCAGATGATGATGCGCTGAGAGCAGTGGAGCCGCCACCCGCTTCATCTATTTGTGGTTATTTACCTGATGCGCCCTCCGACGTTCAGCGTCGTAAGGTCCAGGCGCCTTGGACCCCTTTCGACTTGGATCGAGCCTCCTGTTAAGATGACTGGTGCAAACTCGAACTCCTCTCAACGACTACGACCGCAACAAACACCACGATGGCTGTCTACAGTCGACACCTGCGTATCCTCGTCGCGCTAAGTTCTGTGTTCCTTGGGCTTGGGGTCATTCATTTGTGGTTGACTCCGCTAAACTCGATTCAACCTCCTACCTTGTTTCACGGCTCTGTAGGGTTCGCCACTGCGTCCCTCAAGTCTTTAATCGCCGACGAGGAAGCGAGATATCGTCTGGCTCTCCAGGATAGAGAAGCACTGGTAAAGAAGTGGGGACCTGCACCGGAGGACATCACACCGTGAGCACACTCTGCCATAACTCTACACTTACAAGCAGTCTAACCCCTGAAGCAGCTTCCCCCGGACTGGAGCCATGTACACTCTCTGTAAGCACTGAAGCTACTACCGGTCGCACATGTATGCTTACTATTGCTGTGTAGGGGACTTTTTCATACCATCGTTCCGATGCCCACATCGCGTAGAACGCATCGGCACTCTAGGTGACGGCGGCAAGTGGATTTGCGGTGTCGAAAAATACGCTCGTCAACATGCTCCATGTGTGGTTTACTCTTTCGGACTGAACGGCGAATCTTCTTTCGAGGCTGCCCTTCTCAAAGCCGCTCCTCTTTGTGAAATATGGGGCTACGACTTCAGCGTCCAGTCCTTTGGTCCAGAAATCGAGGACGACCCGTCGTTGAAATCACGAGCGCACTTCTTCCCATACGCACTGGGTAGCGAGGATCTTCCGGAAGGCAATCCGCCTACGTTCACGCTGCAGACGTTGATGCAGCGCAACGAGCACTCGTTTGTCGACATTCTGAAGATTGATGTCGAGGGAGCAGAGTTTGATTCGCTCTCGTCTTTCGTGCGCCATTTTGTTCCGCCAGGTTCGTATCCAGAGGCCAGTATCCCTGTGGGTCAGATGCAGCTAGAGATACATGCTTGGGGATCACACGCGGCCTTCCGAACGTTCAAGCAATGGTGGGAGAACCTGGAAGGCGCTGGGATGCGGCCCTTCTGGACGGAACCAAATTTGGTGTATACGCAGATTATGCGAGGCTCGCTGCCTGATCTGGCGGAGGTAAGCTGGCTCGGGTTGTGTGCCAGTCTACGCTTGCTGATGGGCCCTTGTAGTATTCGTTCATGAACATCCGTGCGAGAAGTGCACTCACAGACGAAAGCTACTAATAGGCTTCTGTCTGGTAACTTTAGAGGCATCCTGATCATAGATGAGGTGGGCGGTCAGGAGGGTTTTAACATGGCTTACTGTAGGTTACAGACGGTTAAACATTGACATCATTTAGGAATTTGTTGGATACAGGACTTTTAGATTCAAAATGTATTGTTACGTTTAGTGGAGATTATTACAGAGGTTGTCATCCAGCCTACGCAGGGTGAAATGTTACTGGCCTTGGACGCGATGTTCACCACGAACTTCAGGTCGTAGAGGTATCAGGGATGTGGATTAATCGCACGCGATGTAGCTGATCAGTGCATCCGCTGAAGGTCATCTCCTCCAACTTATCACTGACTGCGTAGTACTCTGAGAGCTCGCGTTGTCTTCTCAAGTTGTCGCATCCCTCTTCTACTGTCTACAAACTATCTGAACAGTTGAATATATCGCGCCGATGTCCATGGCTGACCCGAGCTATTTTTCACTTCAACTAGTAGTGAGTTTTCCCTGACACTTTGTGTGTTTATGTGAGGGTCGAGCGATGTGGGAAGAGGATTGGTACTCCAGGAAAGGCACATGGGCCGCTACTAACGCAAGAGTCCCGCACCGGACATTGCCGAATACGTGTCTCGACGCGCGACGCGTTCTGCTTTGTCGACGCGCCTTGAGTAGAACTCTCATGTCGACAAACCTCATGAATACTTCGTTCATGACCTTTTGCCACAACTCCCAGTCATACAACCCATGAGAGTTCTGTGCGTTGCCGAAAAACCGTCAATCGCCAGGTCCATAACACAAATACTATCCGGAGGCCAGTTCACAACAGTACGTGTCCTACGTGATAGCTTTACACACTGCTGAATGATTGTGTAGCGTCCGAGTCCAAACAACTTCATCAAAAACTTTGACTTCCATTATGGATACACTAACTCTCACTTCACCGTCACTTCCGTCGCCGGCCACCTGCTTGAACATGAGTTCGACTCCGCATACACGTCTTGGCATTCGTGTGACCCATTCGACCTATTTGACGCGCCTGTACTTGCTACTGTCAAGAAGAACTCGCAAACTATTGCGCGCAACCTTACCAATGAAGCCAGGCGCGCCCAAAGGCTCATGATATGGACAGATTGCGACCGCGAAGGAGAGAACATCGGCGCGGAGATTGCAGGAGTATGCAGGAAAGTACAGAGGAACATTGTCGTGCAGAGAGCAAGGTTCAGTGCTATCATTGCCCAGTGAGTATGAAGCATTTTACCGTCGGTCTCAGTTCTCATCATACGTAGACAGATACATAACGCAGCGCAGCACCCAGTGCTTCTCGACATGGCTCAGTCTAACGCAGTCGAGGCCCGTATTATTCTGGACCTTCGTATTGGTGCTGCGTTCACAAGATTGCAGACTCTGTATCTTCAGCAACGCTTTCGGCAGCTTGAAAAAGAAGTCATCTCTTATGGTCCCTGCCAGTTTCCCACACTCGGTTTTGTAGTATCACGATACAACCAAGTCAAGGCTTTCCGACCAGAGACCTTTTGGTATATATTTCTCGCTTTAGCACGAGAAGAGGATCCTGCAGAGACCCCCTTTACATGGCGCAGAGGGCATCTGTTCGACGTTGCAGTAGCAATTGCGCTTTATGAGCACGTTTTAATCAATCCCCTCGCGCGCGTCACGAAGGTCACGCAGAAAGACACGAAAAAATGGTATTGTCCGCATTTTCTCTGTGTTCAATATGCTGCTAAAATCGTGTAGGAAACCGCTACCGCTTACGACTGTTGACCTGCAGAAAGCAGGCTCTCGGCTGCTCAGGATATCCCCTAAGAGTGTCTTGGATGTGAGCAAATGCTGCGCCCTTTGCTTCACGCTGACCTCTTCCATAGATTGCGGAGCGTTTATATCAACAAGGCTTCTTATCATATCCTCGAACTGAGACCGACCAGTATGATCCACAATTCGATTTCATGACCCTTATCGGCAAACAGAATGCAGATCCCTCCTGGGGACAATTTGCATCTGGGTAAGTTGGGAACGTTGACGGCAACATCGCTGCTGATGTATGCGTTATAGTCTTCTGCACGGTGGCTTTTCGACACCACGCCGCGGCAAGAATAACGACAAAGCCCATCCTCCCATTCATCCGACTTCTTACGCTGGCAATCTTGCGGGGGACGAAAAGAGAGTATACGAATACATCACACGGAGATTTCTTGCCTCCTGCTCTAAAGACGCTCTGGGATGGGAAACCACGATTGATGTCGTATGTGGCGGGGAAGAGTTCTACGCGAGTGGTTTGTGCATTGTCTTGCGAGTCTCATGCTATGCTTGATAGCATCTATTTAGGATTAATGGTAAAGGAGAGGAACTATCTTGATGTTTTCCCATACGACAAATGGTCAGACAAGCAGCTCCCGAACTTTGAGCAAGGCCAAGCGTTCATGCCCTCCGTTTGTGAGCTGAAGGAAGGGCAGACTTCTCGGCCCAACCTCCTCACCGAGGCGGATCTTGTCTCACTCATGGACAAGAATGGCATCGGTACGATTGATACTATTCTGTTTGTCTCAGTTCCTTACAGCTTGCCTTTGTACAGGTACCGATGCAACTATTGCACAGCATATACAGACCATTATCGATCGCAAATACGTGATCGAGCGTATGCAGGGTACCACGAAATACCTCGTCCCATCGACACTTGGGATAGGTCTGGTAGAAGGCTACAACGAGATTGGTTTCGACAGAAGTCTGAGCAGACCAGAGCTCCGACGTGAGGTCAGGCTGTCGCCATCCCAGTTGTATGCTATCTGACGTGTCTTGCACGTACTGCTCTAGACTGAGCGCCAGATGGTACAGGTCTGCGAGGGCCATAAGACGAAGAACGATATGCTTGTGGAGAACGTAGAGCTGTACAAAGAAATGTATATGAAGACAAAGCAAGACATCAATAGGATAGCCGCGGTAAGTTGGTTCGTCACATAATCTTTGATTTGTCAGGTTTCATTAATGGCAACAGAGTGTTGGCAATCGCTTGCAAGGCAACGATGTAGATTATGAAGCTGATTTCCTTGATATTGCTCCTGGTGGAGGTGGTGGTGGCCCAGGTAGAGGCCGAGGCCGTGGTCGCGGTAGCGGTGGCGTTCGTGGAGGCCGCGCCGCTGGACGGGGAAGAGGTGGCAGGGCAGCAGCTGCAAGGCATGACCATGACGGCAGTGACAGTGATGGCGATGCTGGGGATGCAGGACGCGGTAGAGGTGTACGTGGTCGTGGATCTACAAGAGGTGCTGCACCTTCTTCCCGACGAGGCAGAGGTGGCGGGCCACCTCCACCTCCACCTCCACCGCCGCCCGCCCCAATACAAGCACGGGAATTGGAAGACGACGAGATGGAAGGTAAGTGATTATTACATTCTTACGGGGCTCGGGTTTTTCATCTTTACCCCAGACTTTTTCAACGATGTCGGACCTGCTCAACCCCCTCCTCGAGCAGCTCCAAGGCCTCCTTTGTCTTCTTCAAGATCGATGCCTGTCTCAGCTGTCCCTCGACTGCCACCTTCAAATAGCGTAGGACGCCCACCTGCCTCAAGCGGCACAACCGAGGTCCAGTGCGACTGCAAGGTTCCTGCCGGGATGCGCACCGTCCAGAAAGACAGCAACAACAAAGGTCGCCAATTCTACACATGCGGCAAGAACGCCGCCTGTGCGTTTTTCCAATGGGTCGATGAACCAGTCGCAGGACCATCTCGCCCTTCTATCCCCCTGCCATCGAGGGCGAGGACGCTTCCTTCGGCTCCGACCACGTCGACAGCTGACAACTCGCAAGAGAAGTTGTGCCAATGTGAACCCCCGTCGCGTGCCGCGTTCCGCGAAGTTATGAAGGAGGGCAGTAACAAAGGACGACATTTTTACGCGTGTCGAAAGCCGCAAGGGTCTCAGTGCAACTTTTTTGAATGGGCTGACGCTGAAGTTGCCCCTCAATCTTTTTCTGGAGGAGGAGACCGAGATTGCTTCAAGGTACATGTTCTTCTCGCTTCTACAGCCCATACATGCTCATGTTGTCTCGATGCCCGTAGTGCGGTCAACCGGGCCATTGGGCGAATGGTACGTTGTTGTTCTCGTTCCTCTGAGGCCGTTTTGACGTCCCACTAACCCGAGCTTTGCGTTGATATAGCGTGTCCTATGGAAGGGAATTCCGGCGCTGGAGCTCCACGAAGCTACGGCTCGAATAATGTGACTAATACTTCGTCTCGGGGTGCGTGCTTCAAATGTGGGGAGGAAGGTCACTTCAGTAATAGTAAGTGTCTGTATCTCGGTACAAGTGACGCTTGTATTAAACTCGGCGATAGCTTGCCCCGGCAATGGCAGCAAGGGTGGTGGGGGTGGTGGGGGTGGTGGGAAGACGCTGAAGCGTAAGGCATCCAGCACAGGTATGCGGGGGAATGCCAAGAAGACCCGAGGCAGGGGATTTGCTGGATCAAAGACTCGTGTGAGTAGGAAAAAGTCTAGCAACTTTGAAGGAGACGAGGAATTTGGATTTTGACGACGAGGTGTTTCTTTTTATTTTATTTTTCATTCTTGGTCCTAACTATTTGTGTTTGTGCTCCCGCTGTTTTTGAGTATACTCTTTCCTTTTCTCAACTCGTACAATACGCGTCATATATAATCGTCGCATACTAGGATGTCTGTCATGTAGTCCGGATCCATCACTACCAGTTGTTGTACCACACACCAACTGCGTCTCGTCCACTCGCGATCGGCCCTTCGTGTGCTTGTGTGTCATGATCATCCGTATCATAGAGTCATCGTATGCGTTAAAAGTACGTGAGTAGAAATACAATCCGCCGTTACATGAACCCCGCCAACGCGCTCACACCCAACAACACTGCCATCGCCAACGCCACGTCCGTCCACACACCCTCACTCCCGGACACCCTCATCCTCGACACCGCAGAGTTCGCCGACGCCGACGAAGACCCCTTCGGCGGATACCCACCACCGCGCCCACCACCAGAAGTCGAACCAGCTTCGTTGACATCGGGGTTCACCAAGATCTTAGACTCTGGTAACGGATCCACCAGTTCCACACTCTGACTCTCAATCTTTCCAGAGCCCACCATCACCTGTACAGCGACAGACGGTACGCCGTCTACGACGACGAAACACAACGCAGGGCCTGGAGCCAAAATCGCAGGGTTCGGCGGTACCTGGCTGACGTGCAAAACTCCCGAACGGTCCGAGTCAGAAGAGAGTCCGGTGTACGTCGATTCGAGCACGAGCATCCGTTGACCCATGTTGAGCGTATGCGTGGAGTACCCCGTGCGGATGATGACTACACTCGCGAGCTTGATGTTCTGCACGTCCCCAGCGAGATCTTCTGCGGTGAGCGTGATGTTGAAGGGTTTGCCGCCGTAAGAGAGGGTGCTCGGGATACCTTGCGGTTCTGGACGACGAGAGTTGTAGTAGGACGGGTAGAGCCGTTCGACGCGGTATTCTGTGGGGAACTTGACGTTGATGTCATAGTCTGAGTTTGGATTCGACCCTAAGACGATGATAGAGCCTAGAAACGACGTCAGTAACCAGATGCATTGATCACAGGCTTTACGGGTAAGGGCACTCACCATCTGGAGCAAGAGTTGCAGACGAGTGATACATCCTAGCAATAGTGCTCTGACCGAACCCACCAGTAGACCACCGCTCGCCAGCAGGAGCATCTGGATCGTACAACATGGGCTGCAAAATCGCGTCGTTCGCGTAAGATTGCCCCACCGCCCACGAATCATTTCCGTACCCGGCAACACCAAGCCCAGCGCCGTTCAAATACACGATCTTGCCCGTCGGAAGCAAGATCATGTTTCCCATGCTCCTGCCCTGATCGAGCGAGTCGTCCTCTTCATAGTCGGGTGATACGTCAGGTGTGATGCGCACGCAAGAGGTCGACGCAGGGTAGGCTGCAATATCCCAGTTCGTGACCCACCTGTCCGAGGCGATGTTCGACCCTCCGCAAAAGATGAGTGTCGCAGTCCAGTTGTTCTGCGGCGTCAAGGGAAGCATGGCTGTCCCGGCACTCGCAGGGTATGTGCGCACGGCGTGGGGCATAGGCGAGAGCTGATACTCGAGATTGGCACGGTAGTCCAAAAGCATGGTGTCAAAGTTGGCTTGCATGAACAGTCTTCCCGAAGGTAAAAGGAACGTGATGGTGAAAAGGTTGACGGGGAGGGTGTTCTTCAGGAACGGCGAGGTGACGGGTGATGGGTCCTCGGTGGGCGGGAAGAACTCGTATGTGGGGTTATTCTGTAGAGCATCGTTGACGAAGCCGCCCCAGCTGCATCCACCGATCTGCAATTGAATCGTGTCATGGTGGGTGAGTCTATTACAGCAAGAGCTTGACGTACGATGATAGCACTCCCGTCTTCTAAAGTTTCGCTGCATCTTTGTTCAGTATAATATACCCATGGGTGTTGAGAACTTGCGACTCACACTGAAGGATACCATCGGCGAGTACTCATGCCACTAGTTGTCTTCCAGTTGCAGCTATCATCATCGCACGGGTCGAGTAGACTGTACGGCAGTCAGTCTTTCATGCTCAAACATAAAACAATGTCAACGGCAATCTACAGACCGAAGACTTTAGAGCAAAAAACCGTCAGCGCGAGTCACTGCACAAATGGTCAGGGGATGAAGCGACATCGCACCTTTTCCCACCATCTGGATCATCGTACGGCGCTGCGGCGTTCTGACTCTGGGCAGTCAACCCACCGTACGTGACCGCCTGGTTTCCTCCTACATTCAACCACGTCCCGTTCCCGAGCAAGTTGCCGCCCTGTTGCCAAAAAAAAACCAAAGAAAACACAAGCTCAAGCACGGGGAGAAACAAAAATGAGATCAAGAAACTGAAAGGACGTACGGCGCAGAAGGTATTAGTGACGATATCCATGGGACGCCCTTCTCCACCGCTGATAGACCACTCGGCTGCCCAAGCGGGATGCCCATTAATATCCGCAGGGTTATTCTCCGTCTTGTCCACGACATAGATCTTGTCCAACGTCCCAAGGAACACCTTTTTTGCGTGGAGAGCGACAAAACCGGGTTCAGTTTTGCCAAAAGTCGACGGCTACACCCCACCAATGTGGTTTACTCACCTGTTGACCGCTGACGAGGCTATCTCCCACAACCTCGAATTGACCCACTGGGGCGTTAGGTCGGAGGAGTTGACCGAGTGCTGCCGTGAGCATTACGAGCACCGGAACCGCAGACGTCGGTGGTCTGAAAGTCATAGTTTCCTAAAAAATTGTGTGTGTGTGTGTTTTTTTTTGTGTGTGGGGGGTAGGGGTAGGGGGGTTTAGCTTGAGGAAGGAAGAAGGAAGAAGAAAAGGAGTGTGGGTGGCACGAAAAAGCCGTGTAAAGTAGTAAAAGAGTAGGATTTTTTGGGACTTGTTGTGTTTGGAGTGGGTTGTAGTGGGTTGTGGGTGACCTAAGTCTGAGGGCCAGATGCGTGGCGACCACCGGCCGCGGTAAGGTGAAGGGTATAAGGTGGAAAGGCGAACTTAGAGCAGTGTGGTTGACCGGTTTTGCGTGTGACGGCTGCCAGGCTGGCGGGCGATCGGCCCCATGTGTGATTCGGTGAATTCGAAAGTGGTTTGTGTCTACTTTGAGCGAACTCTTCGGAAGCCCAATTGGTATGTGACAGTTGCCAGTGAGGCTCGAGAAAAGAGTCGTACATGTTGTACGAGAACATGGTGTACGCCGTAAGGAGGGAGAGGTGTAGACTCTTACAGGTATGGAGTCACTGTAGGCAAATTTGGGGTGAGCAACTTGAGATACACAGTCTACACAGTGGCATGCTCCGCACCTCTCTCTCTAAACACCAGTTTCAGATGTAGAACAGCGCTACAGCGGGAAATACATACAAGCTTTACATATGTACGTCACCAAGGAACTCGAAGAGAACATCAAAAGACGACGGTAACGCCGGACGCCGAACAGTTTCTTGAGGAAATCGAAGCGGCAAGCTTCACAACATCTGTGTTCGGGGAGAAGATAAAAACACGGACACATGTACAACGCAAATCGCACACACGATTGATAAGCTACTAAGTATGTTCATTACGAAAAACAAAGAATAAAAACAATTACCGTACAAGTTTAAAAACAAAAAACAAACAAGGTCAGGACGCGTATTTAATAGGGTGTGGGGGGTGGGGGGCCGAAGGGTGTATAATACTAAAAAAAAGCAGGAGCCCCAGGGACCCAACCCATTGTGTGAGACTCACACACACCACACAACATATTTTTTCCATCCCCACTCGAGCTCAAACTCGAAAGAGTCCCCGAGGTAATTTCACATCTACATGAAAAAGAAAAAAAGAATCAGCTTCTGAATTCGTGACCAAAAGCCAAAACAAAACAAAAAAAAAAAAAAAAAAGAAGCAAGACAAAGCAAGAAAAAAAAAGACAAAAAAACCACTCACCAACCACCCCCACCCCTTCTCCACCCAATTCCTCGGCGCAGGCTCGTCGTACGACGCCGCCTCGACGATATCGAGCCCACTCTTAAAATCCATATCTTCCGGGTTCACCCACCTCGACCCTCGCCAGAACCGGGCACCGACGTACAAGATCGGGAAGAGCACGAGAGGGAGGTAGTTTGTGATGAAGACGTCTACTGCCCAGTTCCCTCGGAGGAACACTGCCCAGCCGCTTAGCTATATCAGAAAACGCAAAAAAATAACAAAAAATAAACAAAAAGAAGAAGAAGAAGAAGAAGAAGAAGAAAAAAAGAGGAGTCAAGTTAGTGGAGTTGTTGCAAGAGAGAGAAGAAAAAGGAGGCGTACGATGCAGATGAGGAGGGCGAACGCGGCAGAGTACCACGCCGCGAAAGGCTGGATGGGGGATACGAAAGGGAGAGTCTTGCGATCGAACCCTTGAGCTTTCAAACCCGCATGGAAGCGGATGTAAATGACAGAAATACCAAACCAGCTCATCAACCCAGCTACAGAGGTCATGTTCGCGAACCTAAAAAAAAAAAAAAAAAAAAAAAAAAATGAGAATTCCCTCTCCTTTTTTTTTTTTTTTTTCGGTTGTTTGCAAGAAGTTGCGTACCATCCAAAGACACGGCCTGCACCGTTGCTGACGGCCATGTACGCGAGAAGACCAAACGAGGCGCTGAACGCGACAGAGTAGTATGGGAGACCGCTTTTTGAGACTGTCGCGAAAAACTTGGGGGCGTTGCCCCTGAGAGCAAGACCGTCTAACAGGAAACAAGAAAAAAAAAACGTGAGTTGTCATAAATCGAAATCATCGTCTTCGAGGACGTTTACGCACAGAGAGCACGGGAGCTGGTGTAAAGATCGCTGGACGCGGCGGACGTGGCAGAGGTGAGCAACGCGGCGTTGATGACCGACGGGAGACCTGTGATCCCGGCAGTCTTGATCGCAATGACGAACGGCGACTTGGCAGCCGTGGATGTCTTCAGAGACAGGTCGGGGTGGTTGGACGGGACGAGAAGACCGATGACGGTCACTCCTCCGATGTAAAAGAGGAGGATACGGATGTACACCCTTCGGATGCTATGAGGACGAAAAAATGTTTCAGTTCAGTGAGCGGATGGTCTGGCCGCTATCGCTATCAGTAAAACGTTAAACATACGCTCTGGGAATGTTACGCCTTGGATTGCGAGCTTCTCCGCTGGTGATGGCGACGATTTCGGTACCGATGAACGAGAAACCGGCGTTGGTCAACACTGCCCAGAAACCGAGGAACTGACCCTTGGCGCCGCTGATCCCGTTGTACTGCACAAAGGGACCGGGGTGTTTCCAGTAGCGGAAACCGAGACGGTCATGGTTGGGTCCTCCGCCGAGGTCGAGCACGATTCCAAGGATGATGAGACCGGTGATGGTGATGACCTTGATGGAGGCGAAGGCGAACTCTGCTTCTCCATACGCACCTGTTTGTGGCAATGTAAGTTGGCGGGTAGTTGAAACCAGGGTAAGATTACTGACCTGCGCCCAGTGCGTTGATGCAGATGATGATGACGAGGAAGACTGTGACCCAAACGGCGTCGTTGACTTTTGTCGTCCTAAAACGCGAAGTGAGTTGGTGGTGCTTTGCGAGTAAAGAAGAGAATCTCACCAAAAGTGGACAAGGACGGAGGCTGCACTCAGCTCGGCAGGGAGCACGATGATCCAATTAAACCCTGAAAAAAGTCAGGCCGGTGAGTGCTGCGTATCACAAAAACAGGCGAGGGACGTACAATAGATCCAACCGAGAGTGAAAGCCCAAGCAGAGTCCACGAAGCGTTCTGCCAACATTATCTGACCCCCAGGAAGGGGAAGATAGGCAATCATTTCGCCTAGGGAGACCATCCTGGGACGATGTGTCGGTGGTTTGGAGCAATATATCCGAGGTGATGATTACTCACATGGAAAAGCAGATTGTGCCAACGACTGCGTAGCCCAGCAGAAGACCTACTGGCCCTCCATTCTCCAACGAGTTGGCTGTGCCCAGGAAGAGACCTGTACCAATGACACCACCGATACTGACGACGAAGAGCATGTGAGCAAGCGGTGAGTTTGTAAACGAGTGTTGCGGACCTGATCATGGCAATATGCCTGTTCTTCATCTGACGATGGAGAGTGGCATCGTTGGGAGCGAGCTCTGTGTCGACGGGATAGGAGTCGACGCCGTTGTCGCTGACTTTCTCGTTGACGAACTTGTGCTCCTCGGAGGACATGATGGGCGGGAGGAAGGAGAAGTGGACGTTGGGAAGATGGCGGGGCGGCAAGGTTATATAGACGAGCCCTTATCGGCCCTTTGATATCGGGGATGGGGTGGTTCCTATTCGGGGACATGGCTTCGGGCAAGGCACGAGAACTGTGCAGGGATGGTGCCAACATGCCAACTGCGCTGTGTGAGAGCACTGACAGCGGGCTGTTTGGTGTACAGCTGACCCTGGATGTATGTCCGGACACCATGGAGCGCATGTCGTTCAGCCACTTGGTCGTCGCCTGCTATAACATCTCCAGAAAAGCTCTTCGTTCGCCAGTGCCTGCAGACAGAAAGTTGTGAGCATCCATCAGTGGACAGAGTGCGGAAATCAGAAGAGACACGAGAAAGTCATCAACGCAGCATTGCCGCAACCCAACACTGTGAGCGCTCTGTACTCACGGTCAAGGCTACCCTTGGAAGAGCTGGTCCATGTTCGAGCTTGTGAACGATACCTCTAGGCCAAAGCGCTTACGAGCGATAGCCAAACCCCCTAAGCACTTCACCATGCGGTACAGCACATCCTCACGCAGACAATATCAACGCCACCATGCGTAATTCACAACTAGCGTTTTCGTTGACTGTTCACGTCAGTACCGCAATACCACAGCATCAATAATTTCATCCCTCGTGCTGATTAGTACAGAACTACGCCGAACCCATGGCGGAAGCGACGACGTATTCCTGTGTACCTGCACCGCATTTTGAATGAAAAAATGATGAGCATACCAACTGTTCACATCGCGTCCTTTGTCTTGATGACTTTCGAAATTAGTGAAGCGGTGTTATATACATATATCGACATCGGGGTTCACCGCAGTACCGTGAAAACCACGCTGCGCAAAAGCAAAATACACACCCAATAGAGGCTCAGAGGTAGCTGTACGCCACCCTACGGTGTCGCGCAGATCCACAGGGTGAGAATCGACATGCCAGAGTCAATGAACAGCCTGAGGGACTGTCCCGAGTCCAAAGGGAATTAGCTAATACATCGCGCCCGCCTGAACTTTGTGCATTGTGCAACACCGCCATGTGCATTCTACGCATAGGCGACCACGACGTATGACTTCCGAGAGACAGAGGAAGAGCTGAGGCAGGAATGAGAATAGCGGTGAGGAATTCAGAGGTGCCCCGGATCCGATAGCGGAGGCGGATGCATAAACACAGGTTTTGCACTCCCAACATGTCTCTTTACAGACTCGCTGTTGTAATTTCAAAGTTTAGGAGCGCGCACGGGAGGGGTCGAAAGGAATGAACAGAATGTTATCGAATAGCTACGAAAATACATGCTTTTATAATATTATTCTAAGGAAACCGGATACAGTCGTTTGCATTCTTTCGTGAAACTCTTATTTTTTTTGGCCCTGCCAAATGCGTGACAGTGTGACCGACTTGCCAACCACGATTGCATAGCACTGGCCTGATGCACATTCATGATATATCCAGCATGGCGCCGCCTATCTCCGACAACTTGAAAGCAAGTGATTGTCTTGTGGTACTTTTGTTGACAGGCAAACAGAGAAATGGATCTCTCAGCATGAGGCTCATGTCTCCATCAAACTTGTCTCCAAGGTGGTCAACAGTTATCGAGACTACAGCATCACTCATACTCCTTCCACAAAGCAACACGGACAGCCTCCTGTACTCAACTACAACAATCTCCAATATGTGCAGGCATTCTTTGAAAATGAAATGAAGGGTACTGGGTTATTGGATGAGCTACAGGCAAAGCTGTATACCGTGTGAGGAGTCAAAGTTTCACTCGCTACACTCTCACGTACAATGCACAACCTTGCTCTCACTTGCAAAAAGGTCAACCATGTAGCAGCTGAACGAGATGAAGAGCTCTGTCAGCTGTGGGAAGTGGAAATGGCACAATAGGATGAACCCAACATCTTTGTTTTTCTTGATGAAAGCTCCATCGACAATCACACTGTGCAGCGGCACTATGGTTGGTCTGGACAAGGTACACCTTGCGTTGAACGATTTACTCTGCTATGTGGAGTTTGGTACTCTCTGCTTCTGGCATTATGGAGAGGAGGAATACTGGGGCTAGACATAATTGAGGGGTCAGTAACAAAGGAGACGTTCATTGCATTCTTGCGGCAGCAGGTGGTATGTAGTCATCAGATGTGTATACGCACTTTATAGAGCTGACATCTACTGTAAGCTTCAAAGCTTAATCTATTACCAGGACCTTGAAGTATAGTTGTTATGGACAACTGTACCATTCATCACAACAAAGACATTCGGCTTCAAGCTCTTATAGAATACAAATGTGGTCCACGACTCATTTACCTTCCCCCCATATTCCCCCAACCTCAATCCCATTGAAGAAGCCTTTTCCACTATCAAAGCATGGCTTTGTTGTAACGAGAGCCAGCTGACAGGACCAGAACAACTTCCATGGCTTATACATCAGGCTACCATGTCAAGTGACAGAGATGGAGGTAGAAGGATGATTTCAAAGATTGTGGGATACATGTCATAAACTCAGAAATAGGCTAGCAGAATGGATACTGAATATCCATATGTATACAAAGACAGAATTCAAGTTGATCACTGAAGAGGATGTATTCGAGGAAGAGACATGCAGGATTTAAGAAAAGAAAATTGACCTGTGAAATGCATGACAGCCACCTCATGTTAGTGAAGCTACAACTCAAGCATGGCAAGCACGCTTTGCCTCAATCTTACCCGATCAAGCAGCAGTGAAGCCTCAAAGCTGATAGGCCTGACCTTCTGGCAAGCCTGTAAGTTCTCGCAGACACTCAACAGTCATATTGTTGATGGTGTCAGGTGAGTAAGCAGCATCTTTGGGCCAGTAAGAGCGTGTGCCACAACATCCGGGACAAGGCGCTTTCACAACCAAAACCTGAGACAGAGTCAAATTCATCATCAACGGGAGATGGAGGTGAGGACAGGGGTCACAAGATGAGTCACAGGTGAGTGGAATGTGTGACTGCAGCCAAGCAACGTGAAGGTGAGTTGAGGTGCCATGAGGACATTTGTTGCATGGCATAGTGATAAGGGGAGTCACAAGGCAGAGTAACACACTATTGGTGTCTGTCATAGATGGCAAAGGGTCGGAGCAGGGTTTGGACCTGCACGGCCGCGGGCCTCAAAGCTGCACTGGTCAGACTAGAGGAGCCTGCAGTGCGACAGTACCAGTTCACTCAGAAGGAGAAACTGAGGAGGAGGTTCAAGGGTAAGCAGCTTGAGCTTAATTCCATCCAACCTTCAGGAATTGTACCTGCCGCTCACTGGCCTTGCTAACACTAGTTGGTGACACCTCTGATAAGTAGCTTGGTTTTACTGCTGATGCAACAATCACTTGATGTGCACATCAAAACTCACTGCTGGCCCCAGATTGCTTGTGTCAACAACAAAGAGCTTGAGAGCGCCTCATTAGATCAACTTCTAGACCATGTTACATGTGTTCTGCTGATGTCTGAACTGCCTCATCCCGATCAAAACTGCCACAGGCTGTGTTATCATTGTAACTGCTGCTTAGAGAGCGACTAATGATTGTCAGACTTTGTGGAAAAACCAGATGCAGTGCTTGCTGCTGATGCAACCACGTTCTGTTGATGTTTGAGTTGCTTCACCCCCATAGGAGCTGCCACATGCTGTGTTCTGATTGTAACTCCTGCTTAGAGAGCAACTATTGGTTTTGGAACTTTATGGGACAATCAGATGCAGTGCTCACTGCTGATGCAACCAAGAATTTACATTTTACAAGAATGTAGGGGGTTAGGAGTGTTTTGTGAGCTTCCCATCTACTGGTAAATTCTGGCTCAAAGCCAATAATATTTGTGAGATGTCCTCTCATTGTGTTCCTTGTTCAAAAAGCAAGCAATGTCTGTAAATTGCTGTCCATGTACCTGACCAGGATCTGACATCATGTGTCAGCAAGAGTGGAGTTTGAATCTGAGTCTTAGTGACTTGCTCAATTTCACTCCACTTGACAGGATGTTTGTACCAGGATGTTGCTGCAAGACAGCACTATCCAATGGCATATACTGGGTATCAATTTGTACCCATATGCAGTCTGTAAAGATCAAAAAGTGCATTTAGATTGCAAAAGTGATCTGATACAAAGTTATAAAGGGCTGATAGCAAACTCAGTGTGATACCATTGATTGTATACATTGCTTTGATATTGAAAATGTTACACTTTGAAGGACAAGAGTGAACAAAGCATCAATGTGCTCGAGCACACTGGAACAATTCTTGTTTCTTATTCAGGAATTGTAATTCTACAAGAACTGTTACTGAGTGTATTGCCCATAAAATTCCCACGCTTTGGGGGACAGTTGTGTTACATCTACAGGGACATAAAAGCAGTTGCCTGCACTGGAACAAATCTACTTCATTCTTCTGGGTCCCACAAAATTTCCCATCTCGTATAGCTGCCCCATCTGCCATGTGCACTCCTGCCCAACTTCTTGGAGGGTACACTCGCTGCAGAGTTTGGATCACCATATACATTTCCTTTTCATCTTTTCCCAAAGTGTTCTCATCGAATGTCAGTCCAAAATGTATATCCTTCCAAACATCGTGCCACAATTTGATATACTCATGTTCTGTTAGATGTTCCAGCTGCTTATATAAATCAACCGGCAACTTTGGCTGTAGCGTGATTGGTTGTGCAACATGTTGGCCTGTCCATGGTAATCTGGATGATGGAAGACCAAAGACACGCCGCCTGAGAGAGGTGCCTGTGTCTGTGTCCGTGGCAGTGCTCTGTCTCTCCCAGACTGAATTGGGGTTTTCAGAGGAGGTTTGATGGTAGCGGGACTCTATACTGCCATACAGGGTGGCAGACACAGCCATTGTATAGGATATGCCAGTGATGACAGCATTCAAAAGAACAAGAGAGCTCAAGAATTGCATGATGGTGTAGGATGTCAAACAGTGGCAAAGAAAAGTTTCAAGCTGCAAGAGCAATCTCAGTACAGTGAGGCAGGCACAACTCATTCAACAATGCACTTACCAACCAGTGCTGAAGCAATGAAATGGTTTGGAGGAAAGGAGGTAGGTTGAGGTACAACACTGGTTGCAAGGGGCTTTATATTAGTATTCTGAAAAAATATAGGGGTTCAAGAAAATGTCTGAGACTGGTCTCTCAAACATGTTACAGGAGCATCTGTGGCACCCCTGGTGACAACTTGCAAAGTGTTTCATTGTGCTGTGTTTGCTTCTGATGGAACAATCAGTTTCAGTGCTCCACAGTAGTTACTGCTGATATAAAAAGTTATTCACATGCTTTGATGTGCCCTAAGAGAATAGGGGTTAGAAATATATTGTCAGAACCAACCCCCGGAAGAGGTTACACATGGCTCTAGTCTTCCAAGTACCAGATCCTCTTGTCATCAAAATCCCCAATACCATGCTAGTGGGGGAGGGTATTAGAGTCTGAGTCTGCCTAATGGTATAGGAAGCCATGCAACAGATCACAATTTCATGTGCAATAAGCAATTTCCTGCCCCAATTGCGTGCATAATGTTCAGGGTTGTCTCCCTTTTACAATTCCTAGCTACAACTAGCAGGAGCGAGGCCAGCAAGTGGCAGGTATAATCCCTGAAGATTGCATGAAATATTACTGTTTGAGCCAGACTTGTAAGAAGATTTGCTGATGATAGTACTTGACTGAGTAATTTTGTTGTGATTAGCCTTTTTGACCAGTAATGTGTAGTGATTTGGACATTTTTCCTCACTTGAGCACACAATCACTCAAGAAAGAAAAAGGACTAGCATCAACAAGGCCAGCAAGCGGTAAGTACAATGCCTGGGAACCTGTGGCAGTTCCAATGGGGCTGATGCAGTTCAGACATCACAGATTGTGGTTGCATCACCATAGAGCACTGCCTTTGATTCTTCCACACAGTTTCACTAGTTGCTCTATAAGCAGGAGTTACAACCAGAACCCAGCCTGTGGCAGCTCCAATGGGGGTGAGCCAGTGCAGGCATCAACAGGACACATCCAACATGCTCTAGCAATTGATTTAATGAGATACCCTCAAGCCCTTTGAAGCAAGTACTTTTCTAGAATCAGCAGTGAACACTGTATAAGACCAATGACAAGATAGATGGAGCCCCTGGCTACCATTTGTGACTACCTTCATCAATGTATGGGTCCTTTTCCTGTAACCAAACTTATCAATTCTGGTACAGCCACTTTACCCCAGATCAAGTTGCCTATCAAAGATGTCACCAATAGAAAATGCCTGTAATACAGTCAATATTCATGACCAGATGGCTTGGCAAGATCCTTACCAGGAACAGAGTTGTTTACTGAGGCTCTTTTTGGTAACAAAGTCACAGGCACAATTAACTATTTCATGCTATATGATTTATCCAATTTGCTATCAATAACACAATCACTTGTAACCCTGCTTCTATAGCTCAACACCATTAAGAAGAAGATGCATGTCCAACAATCTTTATCTCCATGCTCTACTCCACAAACTTGTTTTAATTCTGTACTCACACCCATTGTTGCACTTCAAACAATACAGCACAGTCCCTCATTGTGTGCTCCAGTGAAGACAAACCACCAACTTACTATACATTGCTCATTAAAGAAGCTATCTCCAACCAAATCACTTGTTCATGCTGCTACCAGCACCAAGTTTACTTCAAAATCTGGCTTAAAAAGTGATATTTCATTAAATCTTCAGGAATTGTACTTGCCACTTGCCAGCCTTGCTAACACTAGTATAGCACTATAGAAGTACTGCACATATATGTATGCCAGTGCTCTACTAGCATGGAAAATGACATGGAAAGCACGTATTACAACTGCAGAGGACGTCTAAAGTGTATGTCTGAGGCCAAGTACTAGCATGGGTGATTTACTCAATATGTATGCCTTTGGTACAAGTGCTGAGCCTAGTCATACACTGAGTCATGCACTTAGTGATACAGTAGAATAGCTGAAGTAGACATGTATGGTAGCGGCTTACATAAATAGTTACAGACATGTATATAAGCAGAGCTGCTGAAGCAGCAATAATAACAAGACTCATCTTCAAAGCTTAACAGCCTCCACCCCTCACACACCACTTCCACTTGGTTAAATTAGTTTTTGATTTTTTTTACAAACACATGCACATGGATAGACACAATTTCTACATTATCAGATAGTCCTGTCCTTCAGCAACATGCAGACATACAAATCTTCATGGGCAGATCCAATGTTGGGGATATTGCCATGGAGACAAAGCTCGACGCAACTAATAGGGACACAATGTGGATGACAACGAAAAGGTGGTGGCAGGCTTGAAGCACAATGCTCTCACCAGTTATCAAACTTTATGCAAGTTGCTAGCCCAGTAAAGACCAAGTTAGTATTGTTAGTTATGATTCCTGAAGAATGAAGAAAAATCATTCCAGTTCGCGCTGATACGCCCGGAAATCGGCTAGGCGCGGAGACCCGGCAGCAGCCCGCCATTTGCGCGGCCCGCGTCATCCTGAGTGGCAAGTCCCTCCACTTTCCCAGCGTCACGGGCACGAGGAGGTCGCCGAGGATCCAAGGACTTGACAAGGAGCAATGCGCCGGAAACATCCGAGGCCGAGGAATCGCACCAAACTCTGACACACAGACACGCCCCTTTTGCATCGGAGCATGGGCCGGCCAGCCACCAAGTGTTCCGGACGCGTGTTGGACCAACGGTAGAAGAAACTTGACGCGCGAACCCCGTTTCAGGAAGACTCCTATCACGCCACGCTGTGAAACTCCTGGACGGCGCCTCATCACCTGCTCGCGACGGTTGGCGCCTTTTCAGCGCAAGGGCGCACGCCGCTACGCCGCGTCGACCAACCTGTGTCCTGCCGGGCATCGACTCGCTGGACATTTTGCCTCCGCAGACGGAAGTATTCTGCCACCCTGTTTCCTCGCTCTCGCGTTTGGGTTTAGGACATAGAAGGAAAGGTTTAGGAGAGGGTCTTTAGGGTATATAAAAAGGTGTTGCTTGTACTGCGTAGAAAATCAATCGATCCCCACCCCAGTTTCCAGAGTTCACTTTACGCTTTGCGTACGCGTCGAGGGAGTCTCTTCGCGCCCATAGCTGTAGCTTCTTCTGCGTTGTCTCACTGCGACCTCTTCCACGTTTATGTCCGCTGCGTCTACCAACGACAACCCGCCTCGAGTCTGCCGTTACTGTCCCACTGTTCCCCACCTACCCGACGGTCGCTGCCCTTACCGCCTGCGCCCGCGCGAGGTTCTACGCCGTTACCCCATCATCCCCGCGCCCACGCCGCCGCCAGAACCCTCAGCAGCGCCTACGGTCTCCCCTGAGAGATCAACTCCTACATCACCCTCGCCAGCGTCGTCCGTCGCCTCCGTCGCGGACTCGCTTGATAACTGCTCTTACTGCGACACTCAGAGCGATCACCCAATTCCCCTACGTTCAGGACCTTTCGTCCCGCTCGACTGCGATTGCCCACGCGCGCCGCACCCAGCTTGTTGGCTGTCACCAGACTTTGAGGGCGAGGACCACGAGTGCGAACTAGTGCAGTTCAATCTTACCAGCTCTACCGACGTCGTCGTTGGCCACGCATTCGCCTGCAATACGCATCGCCGCTCGGGGAGTGTTGTTCTACACTACCGCCCCCGCACGCAGTCTGTCAAGCCAAATTGACTGCGATCCCACATAGCCTTACGCTGCGGCTCCTGCTCCATTAGTTTATCTTTCTCTTACGGTTCCTTTGGCTTCGTTATACTGTGTTTGCTTTTCACTGCATTATTTTACTGCGTTACTGCGTTGCGTTTCACCTTCACCGCGTCGAGCTTACTGCGTTCACTTTCACTGCGCCCGCGTTTTACAGCGACTTCTTCATCTTCACCAGCGACCGCGTTTTGTGTTCGAGATTCATATTGCGCCTGCGTTTACCATCCGTGTCTCTCCGCGCGCCGTCTTACCACAAGTCGCGACGTCTCTCGCGCGTTCTCTTTGAGCCGCGCTATAACTCTTTCGCTTTCACCGCGCCGACTTCCCCCTTTTACCCGCGATACGCGTGGTAGTTGCCCGCCTAGCTCCCTTCGCATACACTTTATCATAAACCTTGTTGCTCTTTTTAGCACAGGTAAAACTAGGACTCTAAGACCACCTCGCACACTTTAACACTTCCGCGCTTCCACACCTTTACACTTCTATTGCCACTTCGTGGTTGGTTGTGTTGTCTTTAAGGTTGTTCTTATTTTGAAGCCTGACTCAGTGTCTCAGCGCCAGCGCATTGATGCTTTTTCAGATGTGCCCTTTTTGTCCCCCAAATTGTGGGACTTTCATGGGGTAATACATGTGGTAATAAATTTTGTAACAGTGTGGTGTAATGATTTGACGGTGTTTCATTTGCTTTGTTATTCACTCTACAAACGTGTGTGATGAGCTGAATCTCCCATCAAAAATCTGTTTTTGTATGCTGTATTGAACACATGTACATGAACAGACACAAATTCTACATCATCAGATAGTCCTGCCCCTCAGCAACATACAGACATAAAAATCTTCTTGGATGAACCCAACGTTGGGGATATACAGTCAATATACTGATAAAAGTTGCTCAGACTCCGTTTGGAACCCCGCTGATCTTTTTCTTGCAGGTTATCACATGATTTTCAGCTATCCAGTTTGTACCAATCACATAGTTTGCAAGCGGCTGCCGCCGCATTGGGCCAATTTCCCCTCTCACTGATGGCAAAATCTGTAATGGTCAGTGTATACTTTTGACATGCGCCACTCGGATTATCTGTATATTAAGTTCTTTACCTGAGACATTGTCATCAGGCTGCAATTAGCTGTCCTCATATTTGCACTCCCTCCGTTCACGAGCACGCGAGCACCCTGTGTACCCAGACCTTGCTTGTACCCACTGTGTCTCAAAAGTCAGGATGACAAAATCAAGGGGTTGGCGATGTTTTTATTTTATTTTCAGTATTGTTATTTGTCGGCAAAGCCAGGGAGGGTACATGCCGAGGTACTATGCACACAGTAGAGTATGCGCAACGGGGAGATTGAAAGTCAAAATGCGTGATACGCGCAGCAAAAGTACACAACTTAGTAAATTATGAGGGTTAGCAATGAATCCACTTCCTCGGTGGTCGGTGCAAGAAGCCTTCAAACACTTTGTAAAGCAGTCACATCGACTGTGCGACTCATTACAAAGTGTCTGAGAGCGGCGTTGCCACAAGCAAAGACAAGAGCATTGAGGAAAACGCACTTTACGGTGGGACTCAATGTTATGCAGAGCAGGGAGGAGACGTGTCCAAGTTCTTGTCTCATATGCCAGCATCGTGAACCCATTTGCTGTCCTGCATTGTATCCCTGTTGGCAGTAGAGTCCTCTGCATTGTGAAGAGCTCCTTGGGCCAGCACGAACATGTTCCAACCCAATTGTCATTTGCGGACTCAGACGATGCAGGATTGTGTCAAGCTGTTTGCCACCGTCACCCGTAGTCGGTATGCCTCACTCAGAAATTCTTCCGTTGTCAGTTCGCCTTCCTTCCAACTGCGGCGCTTCCAGGAGATGCAAGCAGAAATCCACTTACTGGGAGGCTCCGGCTCAGCTTTTCCAGCAGTCAACCCGTCTGGTTCGAACGCGAATTGTATGACTTTAGGGGCACAATTTAGAGTCCTGCTCATGTCTGAGGTGCGTCAAACCCGCGAGCATGTTGATCACTGACTTACCAGACGTATCGGGAGCCTATAGCGACCCCTTTGTCCCCGTCCTCATCTCGACGTGCCCCACTTTCTTCAACCTCCTCTGACTCTTTGTTTCCCTCCTCACCATCCCCGTCAATCTTGTTTTGCTCGACTTCCTCCTCAACTCGTTGCGTTTCCGGAAATGGATCCATCGCAATGTTGGCGAGGGCGACTAGTTACAATTCCTGAAGAATGAAGAAAAATTGTTCCAGTGTGCTCCAGCACATTGATGCCTTTTCAGATGTGATCTTTTTGTCCCCCAAAGTGTGGGAATTTGATGGCAGAATACAGACAGTAACAGTGTCAATAACAAAACAATGAATACAGCTGATGGCATCACACTGGCATTGTTATCAGCCCTTTATAACTTGTTATCAGATCACTTTTGCAATCAAAATGCACTTTTTGATTTTTACAGACTGCATATGGGTACAAACCTGTACATATAATACACCATTGGATAGCCCTGTCTTGTGGCAACATCCTGGTACAAACACCCTGTCAATTGAATTGGAATTGAGCATGTTATGGCCAGTCAACTGAAGAAAGTCATCCAGACTCAGATTCAAACTCCACTCCTGCTGGCAAATGATGTCAAGCTCTGGTCAGGTTGATGTGCAGTAATATACAGACATTGCTTGCTCTCTGAACAAGGAATACAATAAGAAGACATGCCACACATAGTGTTGGCTCTGAGCAAGAATTGCCAGTACTTTGGAAGCTAAGTACAAATTCTCAACCCCTACATTCTTGGACAATGTCAATTTGTGGCTGCATCAGCAGTGGGTGCTGCAGCTGATTGTTCCACAAGTTTCACAACTGTTAATTGCTCTCTAAGCAGGAGTTACAATCAGAACACAGCCTGTGGCAGTTCCAATGGGGGTGAGGCAGCTCAGACATCAACAGAACGTGGTTGCATCAGCAGCAAGCACTGCATCAGATTGTTGCACAAAGTTTCACAACCATGGGTTGCTCTTTAAGCAGGAGTTTCAATCAGAACACAGCCTGTGGCAGCTATAATGGGGGTGAGGTAGTGCAGATGTCAGCTGGACATGGTTTCATCAACAGCCAGCGCTGCATTCAATTGGTCCACAAAGTTTCACTGATTTCTAAGCAGGAGTTACAGCTGTGGCAGTTTCAATGGGGGTGAGGCAGTTCAGGCATTCAATTGGTTCACAAGTTTCACAGCCACTACTCTCTATGAAGAAGTTACAATCAGAACACAATCTGTGGCAGTTCCAATAGGGGTGATGCAGCTTAGACATCAACAGGACATGGTTGCATCAGCAGCAACCACTGTGTCGGCTTGTTGCACAAAGTATCACAGCCATGAGTTGCTCTCTAAGGAGGAATTAAAACTAGAACATAGCCTGTGGCAGTTCTAATGGGGCTGAAGCAGTTCAGACATCAACAGGATGTGGTTTCATCAGCATAAAGCACTGCCTTTGATTCTTCCATACAGTTTCACAACCACCATTTGCTCTATCAGGAGGAGTTACAATCAGAGCACAGCCTGTGGCAGCTCTGGTGGGGGTGAGGTAATGCAGATATCAGCAGGATGTGGTTGCCATCAGCAGCCAGCACTGCATTCAATTAGTCCACAAAGTTTCACAACTGCTGAGTTCCAAGCAGGAGTTACAGCTGTGGCAGGTTCAATGGGGCTGAAGCAGTTCAGACATCCACAGTGCATGGGTGCATTGGCAGCAAGCACTGCATTCAATTGGTCCACAAGGTTTTACAACCACAACTCTCCAAGCAGAAGTTACAATCAGAACACAATCTGTGGCAGTTCCACTAGGGGTGGCGCAGCTCAGACATCAACAGGACATGGTTGCATCAGCCACAACCACTGTGTCGGGTTGTTGCACAAAGTTTCACAACCATGAGCTGCTCTCTAAGGAGGAATTAAAATCAGAACATAGCCTGTGGCATTTCTAATGTGGCTGAAGCTGTTCAGACATCAACAGGATGTGGTTGCGTTAGCATAAAGTACTGCCTTTGATTCTTTTATACAGTTTCACAACCACCAGTTTCTCTATAAGCAGGGGTGTCAATCCAAACACAGCCTGTGGCAGCTCCAATGGGAGTGAGGCAGTGCAGACATCAACAGGACACATGTAACATGTTCTACCAATTGATCTCATGAGACACCCTCCAGCCCTTCATTCTTGAAGCAAGTAATTTTGTAGAATCAGCAGTGAACACTGCACAAGATTAATGACAAGATGGATGAAGCCCCTTGCTACCATTGGTGACTACCTTCATCAATGTATGGCTCCTTTTCCTGCAATCAAACTTATCAATCGTAGTACAGTCACTTTATCCTGGATTCAGTTGCCTATCAAAGGTGTCACCAGTAGCAAATGCCTGTAATACAGTCAATATTCATGATCAGAGTACTTGGCAAGATCCTTATCAGGAACAGAGTTGTTTACTGAGGTTCTGTTCGGTAACAAAGTCACAGGTGCAATTGACTATTTCACGCTATATGATTTATTCACTTTGCTATCAATAACATGATCACTTGTAACCCTGCTCCTGCAGTTTACCAAATTTTATCTAGATTCTCTAATATAGTTCAACACCATTAAGAAGAAGACGCATGTCAAACAATCTTTATCTCCATGCTCTACTCCACAAACTTGTTTTAATTCTGTGCCCACACCCATTGTTGCACTTCAAACAATACAGCACATTCCCTCTTCTTTCATGGATGATTGTGTGCTCCAGTGAGAACAAACCACCAACTTACTAAACATAACTCATTGAAGAAGCTATTCCCAACAAAATTACTTGTCCAGGCTGTTACCAGCACCAAGTTTACTCACAAATCTGGCTCAAAAAGTAACATTTCATTCAATCTTCAGGAATTGTACTTTCCGCTTGCCGGCCTTGCTAACGCTATAGATAGGTAGTGCTGCAAAGAGCAGCTAAGCGCGGTAAGTCAGGTATATCCTCATGCGCCACAAAGCGTAACTCGGTGCTGACAGGCCAGAGCTTACGTCCTCTTTCGATAATGACGCGCAAAAACGTGTGTCTTGTTCAAAAGAGGACGTAAGCTCTTTCCTGTCATAGTAGTGGGTGCCAGATCGACCAGGTATTTTGGATTGGTTTACTACTATCTTCACATCCTCGAAAGCATCAAGCACTTGTCTTTCTTTGCCCCCACGTTCTCTTCCACGTTCCGGCTGGCCCACGCACACCTCGCAGGCTCCGACTGGAATGCATTGTCAGAGAGGGAGCGGCTTGCTGCGTGGAAACACGAGGGCGGCGCAGTCAAGCTGCAGCAGATTGTGTTTACTCTCAACGACAAGTAAAACAATGTGAACTTTTTTGTGTACCGTAAGTGGGCAATCATTGGCCATCTCATCTCAACTAATACAACTTCGACACCGGTGCAGTGCTTTACCGCAACCATGTTGTCTTCGGTCACCCTTAGCTTCCAGGCTGGAAGACGTGAGGATTGGGTAGGTGCTTCAGGTGTTCAACTTCATTCACCACCAATGGCACGCAATACAATGTTTACATTCGAAGCGTAGGGAGACGATTGGCAAAATGAAGTCAAGCAAATGGGTTGCATATGCTCTTTGGGCGCTTGGTGTCTGTTTTTACGAATTCACCAAAAAGGCCGACTCCCTCAATATTGTCATTGTGATTTGTGGCTACATCCTCATGCACGCCACTTTCCTCGTCAGTTCTTCAAGTCTCGTGCGCTAGGCTCAAACTTTTGATCTTCTCATGTATCAGAACACGTTGGAGAGGCGAGACTGCCACCCAAGTTGCGCAAGAAGTGTCAGGATCGGCGAGTTGTCAACATCCGGGTGATACATACGACAACGTTCCGGGCGAGGGACCACAAGACTTATATACCGGCAATGATCTTGACGTCAATGCCGATTTCCCTCTCGCCCTTGCCTGTGCTCGTCAAGCTTTGGACGTAGGGTCCCACAAAGAGACAGAGCACTTGCTGGAAGCTTTCATAGCAAGCCAATCTAGAATTTTGAAGTTGCGTTTTCTGGCGTTTGGCGGGGCATGGCACCAGGCTGATTATATTCTATCAAAACCTTAGGTTATCCCTCCGCTACCACACGTTAACGGTACTCATCTACGGGAGGTAATTCAAATTGCCGTGCGACTACAAAAATCAGATGTATGTTCACCCTTTTTGTGTCTCATTCTCGCGTCATTGACTGGCCTCTCTGGTGGATATATATAGAGCACACCATCTCCGGTCGTGTACATCGCTCGCCCTTCCTTGCGCTTTCCTCCCTCGCATTTACAAGCATTCTCGATGCCCTTGCAAGTTGACAAAGATGCAAAGATACTTCTACTGTATGCGACACATGATCAGGTTCGTTTCTTCCGTTCGCCGGCCCTTGTTTTTCACATCCAAGTGGCTACATATTGTTTTGCTCCCGGGTCTTGACGACGCTGCCGGATGCAGTTGATATCACGATGCTGATTGCCCAGGAACATCGAGACTTAGTTCATTTGCTTATTCCTCGGTTCCTGCCCGTTTACTCTTTTCTCTTCAGCTTTCCAATTTTCCAGGCTCAAAACGGACACTCGTCGTGAACCATGTCCCCTTTTGCTTTCACCTTCGCTCAAGCCTCAAACTCTGCACCGCCTCAAACACCCCTATACTGACAGGTTTAATCTCCTATTCACTCAGTGCATTAGTCAATTAAGTTCTGTTCTTCTTGTTTCATTGTCTGGTGGATCCGGCATCTTCCTCTCGTCGATCATTGCGTTCCTGTTTACTCTTCCGCTCTGCCGCGTTCTTAACATCCCATTGGATCCTATCGCGTTCAGCAAAGTGCTTCCTTTCTTGGTTTGCACCGTTGGCTTCGATAAGCCTCTTCGCCCTGCAAAGGAGGTTCTCGCACATCCTCATGCGCTCAACCGCAGCAAGACGGTTGCATGAAGCCCGCAGGCAAGGTCATCCTCGAGGCTCTGGACAAGAAGGGCCATCTTATCTTCAGAGATTACGCTCTCAAAATTGCTGTTCTTCTTGTTGGTGCTAACAGCAAGGTTGGAGGTTTGCGTGAGTTCTGCGCTCTTGCCAGCTTCTCATTGGCTATGGATTGTGTTATGCTCGCAACATTCTACACCGCGGTTCTGACAATCATGCTCGAGGTACGTGTGCTTGTCTGATGCTTCGATAGCATGCACGTTGGGGCAATTTGCAACGCACTAGCAGGTGCACCGGGTTGCACATTTAGTCCCCAATCCCGCTCCGTGGGTGGTTGTACAACCGAAGAATGTGTCTGAGAGGTGATTCGCTACCGTATTCCTTGAAGGGCCAGGAGTTCGAGGAAAATCCGATGGCTAGGCCAAAGCTTCTGATTGTCAGTATAACGCTGAGTCGTGGTCTTGGTCTGTTCTAACCCAAATGGTGTTTCTCATAGATTGTGTCCTCCCTCACCTTGCATATCTAAACTTTCTGTGTCACTCTAAGCACGCCGTTTGCACACACTTTGCCGATCAGCCATCCCCTCCCCGGGTCGACTACACTGCTCCCGCTATCTTTGATGTCCTTGCTTCCCTTGCTCAGACGCACATTACTAATCTGTCTTCGGAGACCAACATCTTGGTATGTCAAGATCGCCGCGCCTGTGCACATTGGCGTCACACCCGTCTCGCAACTGCAGCCTACAATGTTCAGCTCCGTTTCTCTCATCATCCTTACTTTGCAATTTCAGATCCTGAAGAGGCTGAGTTTATTCGAGCCTCCCATCCTTCAATTCATATCTTCTGGAACAACCAAATGCGCATCCATCACCCCAATCAATGGCCAGCCAACCGCAAATGGATAGCAGTCTCGGGAGGCTCCATTACTGGAGTATTTGTGACCTATGCTTCTGCTACACACCCTCTTCCTATGTAAGGCTACCCAGGTGATGTTTGGCTAATGCCAGCAGCAATTTTCTTCAAGAATGGGACCAGCTGGACAAGGTGGCATACTTCTATGGAAGTAAAGTGCCCATATGATAGCAATCTGGTGCTCGTGTGGTCTACCCATGCGTGTTTCAAGTATGTTACGCTTTCTACCCGTAGGTCAGAGAGTACCAGATGGAATTGTGGGTAGATTGTTGCATTCAGATACGGTTCAACCTACTAATGCTACTATGTGGTATGTGGCAGAAAACGGAGTCTCCCAGACCTGCATTCCTGCATCATTGCAGTCATACTCAACTGCTGTAAACGCAAGCTTATGCAAGAAGTATCAGTCATTGGTGGATGAAGATATCATACTGCTTCTGAATGTCCGCTTAGTATATGAGCGACTGGGAGAAGCGTTATTTTCTCCAATTGAACTTGAGGCCTTGAATGGTAAGTCACATCACGTCATAATGTGTTGGCTACTCACTTACAACTTCCTTTCTTACTTGCTAGCTTCCTTATTGTTGACATCTGGCACATTACTTTCCAACTCATTCCCTACCTCGCTCTTACCTGATCCCTCAACGACACACCCACCTCCTTTATCACCATCCCCTGATCCACACCCACCTCCTTTATCACCATTGACTGAGCTGCCATCTACACCCACTCCTGAGCACATAGATCTACAGAAATATGGTACGCAACAATCAGAATAAAAAAATGTACAACTAACCAACTGACGGACCAATTAATAGATTATTGCAAACCAAGTCACCAGTACATGCATAAGCCCTTCCCAGATGATAAGTACAAAGAGCCTTTAGATGGACGTCGAAGCTCCGGATCAGTCAAAATGCGCAGGAATGATATGGACATGTTTCTCCTGTACTGTGCTGATGCAGGTGCAGATGAAGAAGTGAGTGATCCACAATACATTTACTTACATTGGCATGGCTGAATTTCTACCATTAAAACTAGGGGGACGATATTGACATGTGCAGGTGGTTAGCAGGTGGCGTAGATGCTACTTCACCCCTCGACACAATTTCCACACCAGTAGTCACGGTCTTGAGGACACCACTGCCATGTAGCTCTTTGCAGGCATGGAAAGAGCACATTAGTGAAGCACACAGTATTCTAGCTCAAGGCCACGCAGTTGCGATTCTAGACTATGTTGAAACTGGCCCGGAAAACAAATGGAGTGAGGAGTCCCTTTGTGCAATTGCCTCCAGTGAGCCAGATGGTGCTCGCATTCAGTGGCAATGTAAGATTTGTTAAATCTGCCAATGGGTCAATTGAGCTTAGATTTAATTCTCTAGCGGCAAAAGCTGTGTTGGAGCAGTCTGAAGGCCAGATCTTCTCGGTATCATCTCATGTCTATATCAACTAATATTCCCATCTTTACAGGAGACTTGCAGACCGTCAAAGGAACAATACAGAAGTTTTGGTGTGATGCCACAGATCCTACAGAGCAAGTAAATTGTCTTGATATTGTCATGTATGGACATCCAATTCCATACATAATCAGGTGAGATATGGATACTGTTTGTTACAGGTTATATCATATTGATCTAAAATCAGCCAGTTGTCATCTGTGTCACAAGCATTATCTGCTACTGCAGTAGTAGGCTTTCAAGGTGGACAGCTAAAGCCTGACAACAAACCGCCAAAGAAGAAACAGAGACTTGAGCACGTTCTAGCGGAGCTCAAAGGGTCTGACAACTCCTTAGGCATTGGTAGTATGGAATGGGATGCAGATTGCTCATCCTCATGGGGCCTCCTTGCTACAGCTGGAGCCTTTACAGCGCCACATCATGATGCTGGAGGAACATTGACTTTTGTTCTCTGCCGTCGTGGTTTGAAGGTTTGGAGTGTTTTGGAGCCCAAACACTCTACCCATACAACATCTGATGCCATTTCAATCTACCGGCAACTCATTGACAAAGAAAACACAGATGAGTACTTTGAGACCATCAAGAAGCTTACCACTCCGGCCTTACCAGCAAATACCCTGCTGTATGTAGACAATGCAGCGTGTTTCTTTAAGATCGGCCTGACTAAACTGTGTATTTTAGAATCCAGCCTCCGGGATGTGTTCACCAAGTTTATACTCTGGACAATAGCATCTGCACTGGCGGGCACTTTCTCATGTTGGACAGTATGCACTTGACAGAAATCACTCGCATTGGAGCCGTTATCACCAAACAGACGGCCACCAATGCTTCACATCCAAGTGTGATTCGGCTGCTATCTAGAATTACTATTGGAATCTTGTTTGAGAACAATTGCAATGGTATGTGGTTTGAAGTTTGAACTTGCATGTACTGGTGACTTACTTGACAATCAGTTCTCAGAAAGCCTTTCATCTCTCTGGCCCGAATGATCCTTTGGCCAACAATGTACATTGAAGGAGACCTGGACCCAGATAATCCGAGCTTTGCGTACAGCGAGGAATCCCGCTCAGAGCTCAAGGCAGCACAATTGATTGCTCGTGACATTCTTCAGCACAACAACATATCTGTGGCCAAGAATGAGCCAACAATGAAGGCATGGGAAGAAGGCCATTGGCTGGCAGATGATAGAGATGTTGCATGGAATGCACCTGGAACAGCAGTTGTAGCAATACCAGATAGGCGTAAACACTTTGTAGCTTTTGACAATGCTGAAGCCTAGAGCTTCAACTCATATACTTTCTTCTCTACTTGTGTGTCCACACAAGTTGCTCAATTCTCCATCTAGCAATGGTGTGTTTGGCCATGAGCTGCTCAACAAGTTTTTGTGTGTTGAGTATGCAAAGGCGGGTGTGAAGGAGGGTTACAAGATGCTGGATCTTAACAATTACAGGAAACCAAAACCAAATGCAGGCGGGATGGTAAATCATTGAATCCCACTTACCACTGAAACTCACTTATTGAACGCAAACTCAAGGTCACTGGTAATGGTTTGCTCAACATCAATGCAGGCCAACATACAAAGAAGTTGTGAATACTCCCCCACCTCCCATGCTTGCAATGTAGAAGTTCCCAAGATCCACAGCAAAATTGTCACTGGGAGATCATGGACAAGAGAATTTATAGTAGGGTAATTGTTTGTGTCCAATGCTATGATCTGCTCACTTTTCCTTTGAATATTTACATCTATTCATAGTCATTTGTCTACCGTTCATTCACATCATCATCATAATCCTCTGCGTTAGTCTTCAATCTTGAGTTCTTACCCATATGTTAGCTCTGTTTTAGATTCTTGAATCATGCAATACTACTAATTGTCTACCTCCATGTCGGGAATGAGGGTCTGCAGGGTGATCCACTTACATTAGCATAGTACATGAAGTGGACTAAGCAGTCAAGCAGCCATGCATGAAGCCTAGACTGCAAAGTAGACTACATCAGGATGTACTAGAAACCATAGGACTTCACAGTTCATATATATATCCATTTGTTAAGATTGACTGTATTACTCAATGATCAATACATGAAGTAATCATAGACGGTCAAGTAATAAGTGACAATGAAGCAGTCGAGAGTGATGTAGCAGTCAGAACCACTGGCGGCAAGGTGGGAGCTCCAGATGCATTTAGCACTCGATTTAAAACACATTTGTCTCCAATTGGCACAGGGCCGCTACATCGGGTCCTGACTTCAATGCCAAAATAAGCAGTGCTGCAAAGGGGGCAACACTGATCACGGCGGTGTGGAGGCAGTCCGTGAAGCAGATGCTGTCAATTTGTTTGCGTAGAGAGATGATGAACAGGGGCACATACTGGTGGTGGTCCGTGATTAGAGCGTGCTATGGAGGAAGCCCTGACTATTGGGATAGCTGAGTACCGTGTGTGCAGAGGGCACCCATACGAGAGGTGCATCTGGACCATTTTGGGCAGTGTAGCATTGATGTCCTGAAGGAGAAGCAAGCGAGAGCAATGTGAGAGAGAAAGAGAAACGTACACTGGCAGTGGGTGATAGCAAAGGTCTTGATTAACCGGTGTGTTGAGTGAGAGATGTGGCGGAAGAGAAGCTCGAGAGGCAAAAGGCAGAGTGCTGTTGCTAAGCCCAGAATTTAGATATTGTGAGAAATGTATAACCTGCGTGATATTGAATTCTGATTTGTTGATATATATGATATTGTGAGAAATGTATCAAGTCTTCAGGAATCGTACTTGCCACTTGCCGGCCCTGCTAACGCCAGTACCAGCTATGTAGTACAAGAGGGGGTTTGCTTACCTAGCCCAGTGAAGACCAAGAGGTTGAGATGGGGGGCTAGGAGCGTACATGCAACATCTTATAAAGACTTCAGGGACCTGCGCACAGACCATGTTAAGGGCAAGCTTTGCAGGAAGCCATGTGAACAAAGAACAATAGAACTACCTAAAGGAAAACAATAGCTATTGGCTGGACTCTGCCAAGACCTCTACTCGTGAGAGAATCTATCTAAAAGGAGACCAACTATTTTATTCCATTCCCACACCTGTGAGAACATTCTTCCATAAAGAGAACAATAGTGAAAGAACAATAGGAGTCCATGTGAGTGGTATCTATGACGTCAAATCCTAGCTATGGGCTGAGCCATGTGGTTGTAGCCATGTGGTCTTACATAAGCTGAGTCACGTGACAGTGTGACGTACAAGCAAGTAGCGTGACCATGTAGAGTGAGCCACGGGATACAGGCACTTAATAGTAGTGCATTGCAAAAATACCATTATAATGCAATATAATCCCAGAGATCAGAATATCAGTAGATACCCATTAAATACTCTCTTTTGGAGATGATTACCATTGAATACAATACAATACATAACAATACAGTACAATACTATTCCTGTATTTAATGGTATTCTGAAATATTATGCAAGTGAAAAGTTTTGGGCACATGCATGTATGTACAGCCTCTTTCCTACATTCTGCAATGTTCATGCACCCATACACAGTTTTTGTCGTGGAGTGACTGCTGATAGACTGATAAACCCTAAACAAGGGTGAAGTAGATGTGAGGGGGAAGTGGAAAGGGATCTCCAACGACGACAGCAAGGTCAAAGTCAATGATAAGCAGGCAAGCAGGCACAAAGGCCGGATATTAGCAGTGCAAATGACAGAGTTAATAAGGTATGATACTAAGTTACATGCAGTAACTCACCTAGCAGTGCAAATGACAGAGAGGTCAAAATGCAGAGCTAGGGAGGGTAAGGTCTACTATATATACTGTGGTTGGGTGGTCTGTGCACCAGTTCCCACACTAGGGACTGGAGTAACTGTAGGGCTGGAGTAACAATAGAACAATAAGGGACCAGGGTAACTGTCAAGGACCTGAGTAACTGTCAAGGACCTGAGTACGGAGAACAATAGAGCTAGAACACTAGAACAATAAAACAATAGAATAGGAACAACAGAACAATAGAAACTGGGGGAATCCCTGGGGAATCCCTATCAATGGAAGAGGAACAATAGAACAATAGCCTAGGTTGATCTGGAACCGCTCCAGACTGAGTCTAGGGTTTGGGTCTGGACTATTGATAAATAAGGCAGGATGTCACGTGACCTGGGTTAGGGTTAGGTCTGGTAACACTCCTAGCCGGAAAATAAGCGCTCTAGATAGGCGCTTTAAGGCTATAAACTTGTGACAATGTTGGAAAAATCCGGTCTGTTGGACTATCCATGTCATTTTACCCCCCTCCTAGAATTCATCGCCTCGATGAACTAAGACCAAGGACTCTACCATCTGCCCACTCGAGGTCAGATGCAATAGCTTCTGTGATGTTCTCCAACGGTTTCCAAGGAATGGAGTCGAAGAGTGCTTTGGGTAACTTCTGAGGTGCATTGGTATGTCTGGCGTGGAACTCTGCAATGCTCTCTTTTGCATTGGTCAGATTTACTGCAGGCTCCCACGTTACGTCGCCTTCTCCATAGCCTTTCCATTTGACTAAGTACTGCATTTGTTTCCGATAGATCCGACTGTCTAGAATCTTCTCGACTTCATAGACTTGTTGATCATCTACTATGATCTGTGCTGGTGGTTCTGGTATGAGGCCGTTTACTTTGTTTCCTCGTTACGGAGATAGCCGTTCAACATTGATGTTGTCGTGAATACGATATCCGGATTTGAGTTTGATCCGATATGTATGTTCACCGGTTTTCTGGAGAACTGTGAAAGGACCAAGCTGTCTAGGCCCTAGCTTGTCAGACTGCTGATGTACTTTGACGTTGTCATGGATGGCCTGACTAGCCCTTAATTTTTGCAATTTACCTCTTGTTTTTATCTATAAAACTCCGGGCTACAACCTAGTTTCAATTCTCTCTGCATAAATTCCTTTGCACGTCTATTAAGCGCCCGTATCACGTGGCTTAGATGCTCCACACGGTCACATTACTTGCTACTACGTCACACTGGCATGTGACTTGGCTTAAGTAAGACCACATGGCTACAGACACATGGCTCAGCCCATAGCTAGGGTTTGACGTCATAGATACCATCCACATGGACTCCTTATTGTTCTTTCCCTATTGTTCTCTTTATGGAAGGATGTTCTCACAGGTGTGGGAATGGAATACAATAGTTGGTCTCCTTTTAGATAGATTCTCTCACGGGTAGAGTTCTTGGCAAGGTCTAGACAATAGCTATTGTTCTACTTTAGGTAGTTCTTTTGTTCTTCGTTCACACGGCTTCTTGCAAAGCCTGCCCTCAACATGGTCTGTGCGCAGGTCCCTGAAGTCTATATATACTGCTGCATGTACGCTCCTAGCCCCCATCTCGACCTCTTGGTCTTTACTGGGCTAGGTAAGCAATCCCCTCTTGTACTACATAGCTGGTAGTCACAATACTAACTTGGTCTTTACTGGGCTAGATATCTGTATAAGGTTTATAGCTGGTGAGAGCATTGTGCTATACGCCTGCCACCACCTCGTCGTCGTCTTCCACTCCGTGTCCCTAGTTGCTGCGTCGAGCTCCGTCTCCGTGACAATAGGTCGAGATCGTTGTGAAACCCTGGGTTCCCCCATTCCCACCGTTTAAAAAAGTTTATTCCTGTTTGACGATGCCTAAGGACACACGCCCCCGTTTTTCTAAGAACCTCCCTGCCACTGAGCCTCAGCTCAAGAGGTCTCTTCCACCATCTTTCCTCGACGCTCTCGCTGAAAAGCGCAAAAGTGGTCAACCTCATCGTTGGTCTGACAAAGACCTGGTCACTGTCGCGAAGTACGTGTCCAAGAAGCCGCCTGTTAAAGGCATCACCCTCACCGTCCCCTCATACGAGGAAAATCGCCAACTCCGCGCCTCTTCACGAGCATACGGAGAACGAGCTGCTGAGGAGCGTGACCGCACCTTAGCTGAGCAACAGACCCACAAGCTCACCTTTGCAGAGCGACTAGCAAAGCTCCCTGCACCAACTCCCGCCCCCGCTGCACCAAAGCCGGTGTTGATCGACTTCAAGAAGTTGTCACCGGTTGATCTCGTAGGCATTTTCAAGCCAAAACTTACCGCCGTCCGCACTCGCTTGCAAGCTCTCACAGAGCTTGAAGAACTCCTGAACCGCGCCAACCCCGACCACCGTCGCGCCCTGCTTCACCTTGTCAACAAGGTCGATCGTTTCCTCAACCTAGTCGACAATCTCGCTCCCGTCACAGCAGACCGCGAGTGGCAGCTCTTGGACTGGGGTTGTAAAGCAATCGGGAAAGTTTCTTTTAAGCAGCTCCGTAAAAACTACGACAAAGTTCTTGCGCAGCTTAACGTAGTTAATAACGATAGCTACTTCGAGTGGATCTAGACAGTCCACAGTTTTGTAACAAATTGCATACATTTCTTCGACATGGATCCCAACCAGCCCGCCGCCCCTGCTGCCCCTGCTGCCCCAGCTGCCCCAGTCACCAACCTGAGCCAGCAAGACGTCCTGAATATATTGGGCGTCTTGACACAAAGGATGGTAGACCTGACCAATCAGGTGGCTGCACTTGCAGCTGCACAGACACCAGCGGTTGCCGCTGCTACCCACGCTTCTCGGGAAAGAAGCATCGTTGAGAAACCAGTCTCCTTCAAGGGGAAAACATCGTCGGAAGCTCGGCTCTTCCGTCACGCGTTCATAGTATGGGCGCAAAATCAAGGAAAAGCGTTCTTCCAGCAAGACGCGCAAGGCCAGGTCCGAGTGGATAACAATGGCGCGAGGATCTTCGATCCTCACAAACTCATCACCAGCGCCTTGTCGTTTATGCAGGACGACGCTGCCGACTGGGCTCGCCCTCACATCGAGGAGTTGGCCAATAGCAAACCAGCATTTGGAAATGACTGGGACACGTTTATGAGGCCTTCAAGGCAAAGTTTGAGCCTATTGACGCGGTCATGGAGGCCAAGACTAAGGTTACCGGCATGAAGCAGGGTAACAAGACATTCGCCGCCCACATCTCGGAGTTCGAGACCTGGGCCCCTCGCACTGGCTGGAGCCAGCAGGACCTTTTCGACCGTCTCAAGTCAAGCTTGAGTACGGAATACCTTCAGCGCGTCTCCTACTTCCAGACCCGCGCCACAACTTACGATGCACTGAAGGACCAGTGCAAGGCAGTAGACGCTCAACTAGCGGATCTACGCAACAGCACAGGGAAGGTCATGGTGGACAGTTCCTCGGGACATGGCAAGTCCCACCAGCAAGCGTTCCGTGATCCCAATGCGATGGAGATCGACGCCTCTCGTTTCTCCGCCTCGTTTGATGCGCTCTTTGCGGGGCTAGGCAAACAGGAGATCTTCCAGAAATGGAAGAAGGAGATGAGCAAGCGCTGCTCGGTTTGTGGTTCTGAGAGCCACAAGAAAAGGGACTCTAAGCACCCAGAGGACCCGGTTTGCAACCACTGCGGAGGTACCGGTCACTGGGGATCCGTTTGCCTGAAAAGGCTTCAAGGCGTTCCTAAAGGACAGAAAGTTGCGGCCACCTCGTCGACCTCGTCGACTACCGCCACAACAAAGCAAGACGCGTCCGACGACAAGGATGCTAAAATTGCTGCCCTCAAGGACATGTTGGAGCTTCAGAAGAAGCAAATGGACGAAATGGCGGCCAAAATCAACGCGGTTTTTTGAAAAGGACTCGTGACACAGCCGCAGCTGCGAGTCCCTCTGATACCCCGTCCTCACTCCTCTCGTCTTCTGCCTCGTCATCTCGTGTACAAAGTCTATCCCCTGCCCCTCGTCTACTATCTCCTCATGTACTATATCGTCGCTAGATCGGTTGTCATCTCATTTCCGTGTACATGTACTAGTTAAAGGTCTGAATAGAAGCATTCGCGTTCCTGCTATGATCGATTCAGGAGCTACGGCTTTATTCATCAGTCACCAGTTCGTCAAGAAGCATAAGATTATTCAGCACCCGCTCAAAGGGTTATTCATTGCATAACATTGACGGAACTAAGAATAAAGCTGGCGGATTAACGCACTTCGTTCGCCTTACACTCACAGTCGGAGATCACACGGAAAAGGCAGATTTCTTGTCACGGACTTAGGTCCAGAAGACGTCATTCTTGGGCTACCATGGCTCAAGCGCGTAAACCCTACCGTTAACTGGGAAAAAGGAGAAATGACAATTCCGAGCGGCTCGGAAGAATCTCCTAATGAACCTTTCCAGAAGGTTGACGGTAATCGCAAAGAACGTAGGCAGTGGGTCAAAGCCGGTATTATCCAAGACACCACTGACGAAGTCTGGTGTATGGCCGGCTTCACCTATCTACAACTTGCTGCCGAAGCAAACGAAGCTAAAGCTCAGCGCTCCTTCGAAGACATTGTTCCATCAGAGTATCACCGACATGCTAAAGTCTTCTCTGAGGAAGAGTCTAATCGGCTACCCCAGCATCAGCCCTGGGACCATTCGATTGATCTCAAACCAGACGCTCCTGAGACCATCAAATCGAAAGTTTACCCTATGCCCCTGAACGAACAAGCCGAACTTGACAAGTTCATTCAGGAGAACCTAGCAAAAGGTTACATCACGCCTTCTAAGTCTCCGATGGCTTCTCCAGTCTTTTTCATCAAAAAGAAGGACAACAAACTCCGACTTATTCAGGACTATCGTAAACTCAACGACATCACTGTGAAGAACCGCTACCCTCTACCGCTTGCCACCGACATCATCAACAAGCTCAAGGGTGCAAAGATCTTCACCAAATTCGATGTTCGTTGGGGATATCACAATGTCCGCATCAAAGAAGGAGACGAGTACAAAGCGGCTTTCGTTACCAACCGAGGACTCTTCGAACCTAAAGTCATGTTCTTCGGTCTCACGAACTCACCCGCTACCTTCCAAGCTCTGATGGACAACATCTTCGCCGACCTCGTGGCCGAGGGCAAGGTGGCTGTCTATCTAGATGACATCTTGATCTGGAGCAACAACCTGACAGAGCACCGCAAGGTTGTTCATGAAGTCCTCGAGCGACTTCAGCAGCACGATCTGTATCTTCGTCCGGAAAAGTGCGAGTTTGAGAAATCTGAGATCGAGTACCTTGGATTGATCATTCGCGCCGGCGAAGTAGCTATGGACCCTGTCAAAGTCCAAGCAGTTTCTACGTGGCCCACACCCAAGAACCTCAAAGAAGTCAGAGGATTCATCGGGTTCGCTAACTTCTACCGACGCTTCATCCAAGACTTCTCAAAGCACGCGCGGCCTCTACACGACCTTACTAAGAAGGACGTACCGTTCGTCTGGGGTCCAGCACAAGAGACTGCCTTCACGCTGCTAAAGAAGGCCTTTACCACTAAGCCTATCTTGGCAGTCTGGGACCCTGAACTCCCTACACGTCTAGAAGTCGATGCCTCGGGCTATGCGACCGGTGGAATCATCTCCCAGAAATCGAAGGAAGATGGATTCTACCACCCTATCGCCTACCGGTCCGCCTCTATGACTGAAGCAGAGCGTAACTACGAAATCTTTGATCGGGAGATGTTAGCAATCACCGAGGCTCTCAAAGATTGGCGCCACTACCTTGAGGGGCTCAAGGAACCGTTTGAGATCTGGACAGATCACGCAAACTGCAGTACTGGAGGACTGCGCAACACCTCACTCGACGTCAAGCACGTTGGTCATTACTTTTGGCTGACTTCGACTTCGTGTTGGTACACAAGACCGGTAGTACCATGATACACGCTGATCCTCTCTCTGTCTTCACTCTCACGCTGTCACGGACGAAGAAGACAACAAGGATCAGGTGGTACTGAAACCGGAACACTTCCGGATCCTCGCTACCAGCGCGCTCGCCACTGCTTCTCCACTCGAATCAAAGATCCGAGAATGCACGGAGCAAGAAGCAGAAGTCGCACAAGCTCTCGCTACCCTTCGCAAAAGGGTCCTCGCAAACTTGTCGGCGGTTTACTCGAATGGGAAGAGAGTGACGGGCTCATCTACTACAAGGGAAAACTCTACATCCCTAACAACAAAGAGCTCCGTCACGAAATCGTCAAATCTTGCCATGACACACCCGCGGCTGGTCATCCGGGCAAACACGGCACCATAGAGCTAGTCTCACGACACTATTGGTGGCCGAAGATGAATGCCTTCATCGAGACTTACGTACTAGGTTGTGATCGCTGCCAACGCTACAAGTCAGCTCTACACCCTAAAGCAGTACTACAGCCTCAGGAAACTCCGGCCGGACCTTGGGAACACGTCGGAGTAGATCTCATCACTCAGCTGCCACCCTCTAAGGGATTTGATTCGATCGCGGTCTACGTCGACCATTACTCCGATCAAACGCACATCATCCCTACTACCACTAAGGTTAACGCTGAGGGGATTGCCGATCTACACTACAAGGAAGTATTCCGACTTCACGGCATTCCCAAGAAGGTGTTCTCTGACCGAGGACCCCAGTTTGCAGCGCGCTTCATGCGTGCGCTCTATCACCGCCTGGGCATAGAGACTGGTTTTACGACCGCCTATCATCCGCAAGGAAATGGCAAAGTCGAACGCAAAAACCAGGATATCGAACAGTACCTACGTCTATTCTGTCAGCAACGACAAGACGACTGGGTCGATCATCTGCCGGCGGCTGAGTTTGCACTCAACTCGCGAGTACATGCGGGTAATTCACAAACACCGTTTGAAGTCATCTACGGATATCGCCCCGACTTCACTATACCAGTCGGCAAGCGAAGCAATATCCCATCACTCGATGAGCGCCTTGACAACATGGCTCGAGTACGAAAGGAGACCGAAGCAGCTCTTCGTCTAAGCAAAGAAAAGATGAAGCAACTTTACGAGTCTGAGAAGCGTTCTCCACGCGTCTTCCAAGTAGGGGACATGGTCTGGCTAAACGCTAAGAACGTCCAGATTCATCAGGCTACCCCTAAACTCGGTCCTCGACAGCTCGGCCCGTACAAGGTCATCGAACGCATTGGCGATCTCAATTACAAACTCGATCTACCCAGCTATCTCCGAATCCACCCCGTCTTCCATATCAACCGTCTAAGTCCCTGGCACGACAACGGCAAAGACGTACCTCCACCTCCTGATCCTATCGTCATAGAAGGAGAAGAACAGTACGTCGTCGAAAAGGTGCTAGACAGCAGGCTACACGGACGTTGGAAGAAATTGCAATTCCTTGTCAAATGGGAAGGGTATTCAGACGGACACAATAGCTGGGAACCGGTTGAAAACCTCGAGAATAGTCAAGAAGCGATTGACGACTTCTACAAAGCAAACCCCGGAGCGCCCCGGGTCATCAAAGCTTCACTCTTCGCGGATCTCCGCTCGCACTTTCGGGAATTCAATACCCAGACCGACCCCGCTTTCCTTCGCACGATCTATCCGTCTACATATGATCTTAGCTGGGATGAAGGCAAACACATCGGTCTGGATATCTCAAGAACATCACACTGACGGGTAACGTCGAGTCAACGACACCAGAAGGGGAGAAACTTCCTAGCATCCTTCTGACTAGACAATCGGGGCAATTCTGCTGAATCCCTGTAGACGGGTAGAAGACCTCTATCACCACAGCACAGTGATGCTTCGCGAGGACGCTCGATTTTAGGAGGGGGGTAATGTCATGGATGGCCTGACTAGCCCTTAATTTTTGCAATTTACCTCTTGTTTTTATCTATAAAACTCCGGGCTACAACCTAGTTTCAATTCTCTCTGCATAAATTCCTTTGCACGTCTATTAAGCGCCCGTATCACGTGGCTTAGACGCTCCACACGGTCACATTACTTGCTACTACGTCACACTGGCATGTGACTTGGCTTAAGTAAGACCACATGGCTACAGACACATGGCTCAGCCCATAGCTAGGGTTTGACGTCATAGATACCATCCACATGGACTCCTTATTGTTCTTTCCCTATTGTTCTCTTTATGGAAGGATGTTCTCACAGGTGTGGGAATGGAATACAATAGTTGGTCTCCTTTTAGATAGATTCTCTCACGGGTAGAGTTCTTGGCAAGGTCTAGACAATAGCTATTGTTCTACTTTAGGTAGTTCTTTTGTTCTTCGTTCACACGGCTTCTTGCAAAGCCTGCCCTCAACATGGTCTGTGCGCAGGTCCCTGAAGTCTATATATACTGCTGCATGTACGCTCCTAGCCCCCATCTCGACCTCTTGGTCTTTACTGGGCTAGGTAAGCAATCCCCTCTTGTACTACATAGCTGGTAGTCACAATACTAACTTGGTCTTTACTGGGCTAGATATCTGTATAAGGTTTATAGCTGGTGAGAGCATTGTGCTATACGCCTGCCACCACCTCGTCGTCGTCTTCCACTCCGTGTCCCTAGTTGCTGCGTCGAGCTCCGTCTCCGTGACAGACGTTTTTGGAAGACAACCACACAAGGTCCCCTTCCTTGAAGACTGGAGTAGCTCTACGGGTGCATCCGGAAGCTTCGGCCATCTTTTCCTTAGAGAGACGCGAGGCAGCTTTGGCTTCTGCCCGAACCTGTCTGAGCTTTTCTAGGCGTGCGTCCAGGTTCGGCATACGACTTTGACGACCGATGGGGATGGTAAAGTCCGGTAAATACCCGTACATGACTTCAAACGGAGAGTGCTGCATAGATGAGTTGATACAAGAGTTGATGGCGAATTCAGCCACTGGGACGTATTCTGCCCAATCATCTTGTGGTTGGTCAACAAAGAGTCGTAGAATCTTTTCTACCTCTTGATTGGTTCTTTCCGTTTGACCATTGGCCTGAGGATGATAGGCGGTAGTCATAGCGCCAGTGATGCCTAGCCGTTTGTACAACGCTTGCATGACACGAGCTGAAAACTGGGGTCCTCTATCGGATATAACCTGTCGGGGAATGCCATGGAGCCTGAACACTTCTTTGATGTGAAGGTCGGCTATTCCGTCCGCGGTAACAGTAGACTGAGTTGGGATTACATGTGTTTGTTTGCTGTACAAGTCTGTGTACACGGCAATCATGTCAAAACCGTTACTGCGTGGGAGTGGTCCGACTAAATCCACGCCAACCACCTGCCAAGGTCCGTCTGGTACTTCAATGGGCTGTATTGGGGCAATCGGGTGCTGTGCTGGTTTAGTCCGCTGACATTTGTCACATCAGAGGATGTATTTAAAAATGATGCCATGCGAGGCCACCAATAGTGTCGTGTAACTAGTTCCAGGGTTGCATGTTTGCCAGGATGTCCTGCTGGTAACGCATCATGGCATCGTCGTACAATCTCCCTGCGGACTTCTCGATCCTTTGGAATGTACAGCTTCCCTTTATAATACACCAGTCCATTGTCTCCCTCCCACTCAAGTCTGCCGTCAGTCAACTTCCGGGGTCCATCCTTCCTAAGTTTGGCTAGTCCCTGGACTACCTCTGCTTCTCGAATACTGATGTCTTTAATTCGCAACTCTAACGGATCTGACTCCGGAATACTCGAGGCGGCTATTGTCTGGAAGTATTCGGGTTTCAGCACAACTTGTTCCTTGTTGTCTGATGCATCTAAAACTTCCAAGGTTCTGACCCGGGATAGTGGGTCGCCTTGAGTAAGGGTCTTTCCGGGTTTGTGTGTCAAAACAAAGTCAAACCGGCTCAGATACAAAGACCACCAAGCTTGTCGTCTAGACAGGTCCTGGGCGGTACGCCAGTACTGCAGATTCTGATGTTCTGTGATGATCTCAAAGGGCGCGGGTAATCCTTCTAGATAGTGACGCCAATCTTCAAGAGCTCTGATGATAGCGAGCATTTCTCGATCATAGACCTTGTAGTTCTGTTCGGCTTCGGCCATGGACTGAGACCGAAATGCTACAGGGTGCCATTGTCCATCCTCTAGTTTCTGCAATAGAACTCCTCCAGTTGCAAAGCCAGACGCATCAGCTTCAATACGTGTGGGACGATCGGGTTCCCATGTGACTAGAATAGGTTCCTGAGTGAACGCATCTTTGAGCATCTGAAAAGCGTTCTGCTGTGCTTCTCCCCACTTCCAAGGTTGGTCTTTCTTGGTGAGATTGTGGAGGGGACGAGTATGCCGTGCAAAGTCCTTGATGAAACGTCGGTAGAAGTTGGCAAATCTAATGAAGCCGCGTACATCACGGAGGTTCTGTGGTACCGGCCAGTTGGTGATAGCTTCTATTTTACCCGAGTCCATACGGATCTTTCCGTTACCAATGATTAAACCTAGGTACTCAACTTGTGACTGTTCAAATTCGCATTTTTCGGGGCGAAGATACAAGTTGTTGGCTTCCAGTGATAGTACCTCATGAACAATTTTCCGGTGTTCCGTAATGTCTGAACTGAAGACAAGGATGTCATCTAAGTACACCAACACCTTTCCTTCCGCGATGAGATCAGCAAAGATGGAGTTCATCATGGCTTGAAACGTGGCTGGAGAATTGGTCATGCCAAACAACATCACCTTAGGCTCAAACAGCCCTCGGTTTGTCACAAATGCACCCTTCCACTCGTCATTCTCCTTAATCCGAATGTTATGGTAGCCCCATCGTACGTCAAACTTGGTAACGATTTTGGCTTGACGAAGCCAATTGGTAATATCTGATACCAAGGGGAGTGGGTAGCGGTTTTTGATCGTGATGTCATTCAACCGTCAATAGTCCTGCACAAGCCGGAGCTTGCCGTCCTTCTTCTTGACAAAGAATACCGGTGAGGCCATAGGCGACTGGAATGGGACAATGTATCCTTTTGCTAGGTTTTCCTCAACAAACTTGTCCAGCTCCACTTGTTCATTCGGAGACATGGGGTAGACTCTGAACATCTTTGGGTTTTCTGTCAGATCAATTGTATGATCCCAGGGCTGATGCTTGGGCAGGCGCTGTGATGCTTCTTCGGAGAAGACTTTCTGGTGTGTGCGGTATTCCTCTGGGACCATCTGTTCGAATGTCTGTTGTTCTTTAGATTGATGGGCTTTAGCCGCAATGTCTGTGGAGTATGTAAAGCTAGCACAGGACCAAAGCTCTTCCTTGGTGTCCTGAATGATACCGGCTCTGAGCCAGGCTCGTCTCTGCTTCCGATTGGCTGTGATAGACTGGAAGGGCTCAAAGTCTTCTTCGGCTTCCAGTTCCATTTCTCCGGTAGCCCAATTGATCTTGGGGTTTGCTTTGCGAAGCCAGGGTAGGCCTAGAATACAATCTTCTGGACCAATGTCTGTGACCAAAAAGGTTGCATTTTCCTTGATATCCCCAACTTGTAGTTCGAGCTTTGCTCTGTGTGTGATACGTCCTCCTTGATTTAGAGTCCCATCGATGTTGTGGAGTGGGATCTGTCTTTCTAAGGGGACCGTACGTACTCGGTGCCGGCCAACAAAGTATTGACTTAGGAATAATGCAGTGGCTCCTGAGTCAATCATAGCTTTGATGCCTTTTTCTTTGAACACTCCTTTGAGCGTAATTGGAACTCGGAAGTGCATGCTAAGCGGGTCTATTTCAGGCACTATGCAGGATGACAAGGTTTTGTAATAGTTATACATGTTGTTAAATAAAGCTGAAGGCTGCGAGTCGGGTTGCTGAGCAAGGCAAGTATTTACTACAGGGGTATTAAAAACTGTGTCTGTGGGGAAATCATCACTGTCCTCCACTTCTTCTATATGGATCTTTCTTGAGGGACTCGAGGGTGCAGTTTCACCTGGAGTCCTCTCTAAAAATGCCGTTGATTGCCCAGCTGCTTGACTTGGTCCGTGAGCAATGACATCTGCTTCATGATGGCATCGTAGTCAAACGGAGTTGAAGACGAAGAGCTGGCGACAGTTGCGGCGGGCAGGGTAGGTAAGGGCCTTGCAGACGAGGACAACGAGGGAGCCAGAGTGGATGGATCGAAGAGAGTACTGGCAGCCACCTTCTGTTGCCTAGGGGGGTACCCAAGGAATCGGCTTTGGCACACTTGTGTCTGATGGTTGCCACCACAATGTCCGCACAGTTCACAATTGTGTTTTCCATCCTTCTTTTGGTGATCCTTTGATCGGCATCCGTAACATCTGCCGTTCATGGCCTTCATGAAGTTGGCGCGTGTTTTTCCATTGGGCCCCACTTTGGTAGCATTGATTTCCATGGCATTGGAGTCACGAGGTGCTTGGACGAAGGGAGCCGGGGACGAGGTGGAGACCGGTGTGGTTTTGAACAGATTGGGGACCGTTCGACCTTGTTCACGAGCTTTCTCTTGAGCTCGACCACGAAGACAATTGTCAATGTTGGTAGCAACATTGATCAGATTTACGAGAGTGACGTGTGGCCTTGCAGTGTGAACCAGTTCATTCTTGATGGTAGTACTCAGGTGTTCGTAGTACCAATCACAAAGGTCTTGTGTCGAGTAGCCGGTCCTGTCCATAATCTCCCTGAATCGAGCTGTGTACTCCGGAACCGTTTTCTTGCCTTGCCATAGCTCCCTGAGCTTGGCTTTAGCGTCTACCATTTCATCGACCGGTTCAAACCGTGCTTTAAACGCAGTTCTGAAGTTGTCCCAGTCACCGTTGAAGGCTGCCTGATGACTAGCAATCAGGTCCATGTGTGGCGTAGCCCAAACTGCTGCATCTTCTGTCATGAATGACAGGGCTGACGAAATCCAGAGGTGGTCCAACTGGGTCTGACCACCTTGGGCATTATACGGAGACAGTTTCTCGTTGAACTGCGCGTACATTGAGAAGGCAGCTAAAAAGTGACGCGCGTCACTACTAGCATTGCCCTTGAAGCTGGCGGGTTTTTCTACAACCCTTTCCTGTCACGAACATGCACACTTTTTCCCTTTCTTTTCCTTTTAATTTCTTTATCTTATCTTATCGATGGTACATGGCTACTGCATGTGATCAAGTGCATGTGACAGACTGGTCACATGATCATAGAAGGTGCTGGAACATTGTGGAACATTGTAGAACATCGCACCATAGCACACCATACGTTCCCACGGCAGTGTTAGGAGTACAGACCCGGTACCAGGGGTCCTTGTCTGAGATGTATATAAACCCACCCTGTAGCTCCCTAAAGACCTCAGATTCTACCTCCTGGTCTTTAGGTGACGTTCACCTTGTACTAGTCTCACCACTGTGCTAATATATCCTGGTCTTTAGCTCATTGTCAGCTGATCCCTCGTCGTCGTGTCTCCACTCCTCCTCATCACCTACACTCCTGTCGTCATCGTCCACGCGAGTTCGCTCGTCGTTCCTCCCCCCCTTGTCGTCACTCCCTCGCTCTTCATAGAGTTGGGTTGTGTTCCTGACATTAGGTAGAATCTCCGTACGCTCGCCTGGACGTCGCGCAACCGCATAAATTCCCTTTCCCCAAAGTTTATAAAAGTTTAGTCCCCCCGGTTTACCAGTACGTTGTATTGGCCCGAACCTTTGATCCTACATCTCATTTCGTGGTTATAGTGCCCAAGGACGTACGCATTCGTCGCCGCATACCCGAGTCCTTCTTTGAGGCTCGTCGAGAACTACGCGAGCAAGGACGTCCTCGTCTCTACACAGAAAAGGATCTTGAAGCCATCGTATCCTACGTCTCACGCCGCCCTCACTACCATCCCCTGGGCACCAGGCTTCCTGCTTTCGACCACGAAAAGTTTGCTCGTGACAACGAGTCCATCAAGGAACGTGCACGCACAGAACGCGCGCAAACCCTCGCGGAGCGAATTGAGAAACCGTCTCTCAAGGACCGCGTCTCCCAGGCACCCCCGCCACCTCGCCCAGACGCACAAAAACCTGTGACGCTCGATTTCCACAAGTTTTCCATCAAGGACCAAGTCGGCATCCTCAAGCCGAAGATCGAGGCCACTACCAGACGCCTCAAGATCCTGATCGAACTCACTCGCGACCGCAACGACTCACAGGTTAGATCAGTCCTGTTACTCAACGACAAACTTCTGTACCTCACAGAACACACGGAGGAAGTACTCTCCACGCGCACGCCTGCCCAGCTCAAAGCACTGAACTGGGGCTTGCAATCAGTGGGACAGATCAACTTCACGCAATTGCGCAAGAGGTTGACAGAGGTTACGAGTCGAGTTGCTTTTGTAGCGGACGGAGGATACTTTGAGAAACTTCCTTTGTAGTAAATAGCAATCATTGAGTGCGATAATCATTTCCACGTCTTTGATCCCGACGATCTTCAGGACTGTTACGATAACGAAGAGGACCACGCATATATTGAAATCTGCGAACAACAACCGTGTCCAAATCGAAATCAAAAGTTTGTAGTATCCCGTCATTTCAGAGAAGGACAACGATACCGTGGATACGTAGCTTGCGATAACAGTCAAATACCGTTGATTGTTGGAGTTCCTGAAGAAGTCGAGGTCAATACCAGTTTAGTTGTACCGGAAAACCCACCGGCTCCACCAGACAATACCCCCATCATTCCCGAAACCATACCGGAAATCCCACCGGTAACTCCTGAAGCGCCCACCGTCGTCCCCATCAATTCCGCACCTGTCACGATGACAACACCCGCAGTCGATCCTGCCTTGATTGCAGCCATTGTAGCTGCAGTTACACAAGCAATGCCAAGACCGCAAGTCACGGTCAACAATAACGACACCAAGCCCGATAGATACAAGGGCGAACATGGCCGTGACTTAGAACGGTTCTTGTCACAATGCGAGGCTTACTGGGTGACCGCCAGTATTACCGATGAAAGAACCAAGGTCCTGACAGCAATCTACCGGTTGTCAGAAAAGGCCGCCCAATGGGCAATACCGGTCACGGATCATATGGCTGACCACAACGGTAACTTACCGGCCAACCTCGATACCTGGGCCAAGTTTAAAACTGAGCTCAAGAAGTACTTCGGCGATGCAACGCCCGAAGATACTGCTATCCGTGAGTTGGAGAAGCTCTGTGGAGCTGAGAAGAAGGAGAAGAACGCGCGTGACGTAGGAACATATGTCACAGACTTCCAATCCTACGTGGGTCGCATCTCCGGATTAAGCGACAAGGACAAGGAGATCCGCTTCATCAAGGGCCTTCCAGAGTACATCTATGGTAGATTGGCAACTGCCGAAGCTCCGCCAACGAACTATCAGGGGTGGATTGATAGGTCTCTGAAAATGGCGGCTGCGTATGCCCGCATCAGAGAAACAACGGAGAAGAAAATTCCGTCTGTTCCCTCGTCGACCACGTCGAGACCTACTCAGTCCCAACCCCGGTTTACTCCGGTTCCTCGCGCTTCCAACGGTCCGGTCCCTATGGAGGTTGACGCCTCCAAGATGCAACAAGGTCGGCGGTGTTATAACTGCCAGGAACTTACAACGGATCCCAGTCACATCGCACGCACGTGCACCAAGCCTGCAGTTCCTCGTCCACCTCCTCGTGGACCACGTGTAGCTGCTACCAATGGGAGGCATCTTCTTCTCGGGCCGAAGAAAAGAAGCCTGAGAAGGAAGAAGCGTCGAACTCGTCGGGAGTGTCGGAAGTAACACTCAAAGCCGTGCTAGGAGAACTGGAGAAGTTAAGGGCGGAGAACGCCGACCTCAAGAAGAGACTTGAGGAGGGTTTTTGATTCGGGCCGTGATTCGAGCTGCGCAAGCACGTGCCCCGCGTATACCATGTAACAATAGATTTTCCGTACTCGCGTCTGATGTATTAGAGACTGGTTCTGAATCGGAACATTTTCACGTACCCATCACAGTTTCAGGAGTGCGGAGATCTAAAGAAGTCGCAGCAATGATTGATAGTGGAGCCTCGACGCTATTCATTCATAAACGGTTTGTTCGAGAGCATCGTATCAGAACCCGGAAGTTGAAACAACCCATTCCGGTGTACAACATAGACGGAACCCCAAATCGAGACGGGGCTATTGACGAAGTTGCCATTCTCAATATGAGGATAGGGGACCACGAGGAGAGGACCATCTTCACGGTCACTGATATTGGACCCGAAGACGTAATTATAGGAATCGATTGGTTGCGGTATCATAACCCCACCATTGATTGGTACGAAGGCATCATCAGGATGGATGGATGTCCTGATGCATGTAAACCCAGGCAACGGGTTGATGAAGCGAGAGAGGCTGCAGCTAAGAGAACAGCTGAGCCTAAACGGAAGAAGAGAACTCCGGGATTACGGAAAGTTGTGGAACAGCTTCCGTACTTGCCGGTGGATACGGAGGAGGCCGAAGAAGACATCGAGGAAACCACGGAAGGTTCAGGAAGTTTGGATGGGGCCGAATTGCCGAAGTTACAGGCACAGGCCACTACTCAGCTCGGTGGAAAAGGAACTCCCCGACGCATTGTACGTACACGTCCGACACCTATGATACAGGAAGGCGAACGCCTGTTCACTCTAGCGGGATACACATACTCTAGTGAACTAGCTGAGGTCGAGAACCGGGTTAAACCAGTCAAAACCTTTGAGGAGATGGTACCTGAACAATATCGTCAACATGCTCACATTTTCTCTGAAACGGAATCTCAACGACTGCCAGAACACAAGTCGTACGACCATGCAATTGAGTTAGTTCCGGAGGCAAAAGGATTCCATGCAAAGGTTTACCCGCTGTCACACCCTGAGCAAGAAGAGCTTGATAAGTTTATCCGAGAGAACCTAGAGAAAGGGTACATTCGACCGTCGAAATCCCCAATGGCGTCACCCTTCTTCTTTGTCAAGAAAAAGGATGGAAAGTTACGCCCAGTGCAGGATTACCGGAAGTTGAACGAAGTCACTATCAAAAACAGGTATCCACTGCCGTTAATCTCCGAACTCATGGATAGATTGCGCGGTGCTAAGTTCTTCACTAAGCTGGACGTCAGATGGGGGTACAATAACGTCCGCATCAAGGAAGGCGATGAACACAAAGCTGCATTTGTCACCAACCGAGGACTGTTTGAACCTACGGTCATGTTCTTTGGTCTTACCAATTCCCCGGCCACATTCCAGAACATGATGAACGACATCTTTGCTGATCTTATTGCTGAAGGCAAGGTCACCGTCTACCTAGATGATATCCTCATCTATTCCAAGGAGATCTCCGAACACCGCGAGGTGGTACATGAAGTTCTGAGACGGCTCAGACAACATGATCTGTTTCTTAAACCGGAGAAATGCGAATTTGAGCGTTCAGAGACAGAATATCTTGGTGTTATCATTGGTCACAATCAGTTACGCATGGACCCTGTCAAAGTAAAGGCAGTGGCTGAGTGGCCTGTACCGCAGAATGTCTCCGATATTCGCCGATTCCGTGGGTTTGCAAACTTCTACCGGAGATTCATCAAAGACTTCGGAAAAATATGTAACCCTTAGACCGTCTCACGGGCAAGGTTCCTTGGAAATGGGGCCCTGAAGAACAGTCGGCGTTTGATGAACTCCGCCGACAATTTGTGGAAGCGCCGGTGTTGGCAATGTGGAGTTTTGATAGACCCACACGTTTGGAAACGGATGCATCCGGGTATGCAATGGGAGGGGTATTGGAACAACAAGCCGAAGACGGCACGTGGCATCCAGTAGCCTATCGGTCTGAAGGCATGACTGAGACTGAACGAAACTATGAGATCTACGACCGAGAACTCATGGCAATTGTACGAGCCCTTGAAGACTGGCGTCATTACTTGGAAGGGCTACCAGAGAAATTCCCTATCTTCTCTGACCACAAGAACCTCGAGTACTGGAAGACAGCTCGTAACTTGACACGCCGTCAAGCACGTTGGTCGTTGTTCCTCTCACGTTTTAACTTTGAAATCATTCCGAAGCCCGGAAATCAATGGGAAAGTCGGATTCTATGTCCAGGCTAGGCCAACACGAGGTCAAGGACGAAGAAGATAATCTATCACGAATAGTCCTAGGACCAGAGGTCTTCCGAGCCGCTGCTTCTCAACGGGGGCAAGCTAGCGTACAACCAGACAGAGACCTGTTAAAACGTATCCGTGAATGTTCTCTGCGAGAGACTGAAGTGGCAGAAGCACTTGCCAAAGTCAAGAAACTCGGACCTCGTCTTCTTAGTCGGGGACTCGAAGAGTGGAACGTGGAGAACGGGCTGTTATTGTTCCGGGGAAAAGTTTATGTCCCTAAAGATGACGAAATCCGAAAGGAACTGGTTCGGAGACATCATGACTTACCCGCCGCCGGACATCCAGGCAGGTACAAGACACTGGAACTGCTATCTCGGAACTACTGGTGGCCCAGCATGACACGCTTTGTCAATGATTATGTAGACACATGTGACACCTGTCAAAGAACGAAGACGTACCCCGCTCCACCACGCGGTCCACTCAATCCACTAGAGCCGCCCAATGCTCCATGGGAAAGCGTCACCACAGACTTTATCGTCAAGCTGCCGCCATGTAAAGGATACGATTCCATCACGGTTGCAGTTGATCGAACAACCGCGCAGGTGCACTGTTATCCATCACGGGAAAGCATGAAAACCCCCGAACACGTGCAGGATTATATTGCAAACGTGTTTCGACTCCATGGTGTACCTCGACAGATGATCTCAGACCGTGGATCAGTGTTCGCGTCCAAGTTCCTTCGTGCTATCTACGATGCACTCGGAGTAAAGTCGTCCATGTCCACCGCGTATCACCCTCAGACAGACGGCAAAACAGAACGTATGAACCAAGAGATAGAACAGTATCTCCGAGTGTTCTGCTCCTTCAGACAGGATGACTGGGTAGATTGGTTACCGATTGCGGAGTTTGCGCTTAATAGCCGAGTACACTCGTCCACCGGGAAGGCTCCCTTTGAACTGATCTATGGGTATTTACCGGAATTCCAGGTGCCTTTGAACCCAGTGTCCAATGTTCCCGCAGCAGACGAACGTCTTCGAGCATTACGAGAAGCCCAAGAAGATGCTAAAGCTGCGCTACAACTTACGGCAGAACGCATGAAACGGTTCTACGATCATGGAGTTGCAAAAGCTCCGCAGTTTGAAGTTGGTGACAAAGTTTACGTGGAACGTGAAAAACATCCCAAGGAACAGCCGGTGGCAAAGCTAGCACCAAAACGAGATGGTCCCTATGAGATCTTAGAAAAGATTGGGGATTTGAATTACCGGGTTAAACTTACCATTCGGGACAAGCGTCACCCGGTATTCCATGTGGATAGGTTGCGACCAGCCAAGACGGCAAGTTTGGTCCCTAACCGGGAATTTCCTGAACCTGAGCCGATTGTGGTAGAAGAAGAAGAGGAGTACGAGGTAGAACAGATTCTTGATTCAAGGATCTTCGGGCGAAAGAAGGAGTTTCAGTACCGTGTTAAGTGGAAAGGATACCCAGAATCAGAAAATTCCTGGGAACCAGCCACCAACGTCACTCATGCCGATGAAGCCGTAAAGGATTTCCACAGACGACACCCAGGAGCTCCACGACCAATCGCTGCATCTCTATTCTTGGCAATGAATTTCCGACCAATTAATGAGAATTTTGAGAAGCTACCTTCAGAAACTCTACGACGCGTATCCTTGTGGGAAGACGGAAAAGACTCAACTCCTGCCTTCCGGAGAAAAGGCCTTTAGGAGGGGGGTAATGTCACGAACATGCACACTTTTTCCCTTTCTTTTCCTTTTAATTTCTTTATCTTATCTTATCGATGGTACATGGCTACTGCATGTGATCAAGTGCATGTGACAGACTGGTCACATGATCATAGAAGGTGCTGGAACATTGTGGAACATTGTAGAACATCGCACCATAGCACACCATACGTTCCCACGGCAGTGTTAGGAGTACAGACCCGGTACCAGGGGTCCTTGTCTGAGATGTATATAAACCCACCCTGTAGCTCCCTAAAGACCTCAGATTCTACCTCCTGGTCTTTAGGTGACGTTCACCTTGTACTAGTCTCACCACTGTGCTAATATATCCTGGTCTTTAGCTCATTGTCAGCTGATCCCTCGTCGTCGTGTCTCCACTCCTCCTCATCACCTATACTCCTGTCGTCATCGTCCACGCGAGTTCGCTCGTCGTTCCTCCTCCCCTCGTCGTCACTTCCTCGCTCTTCATAGAGTTGGGTTGTGTTCCTGACAATCTCGCGCCTTAAGCCTTCCTGCTCCTTGCATCTCGTGTCTCGAGCCTTCTTGTGGTGCGTATATCTCATTTGTGTTGCGTTCTCGAGCCCTCTTGTGTTCTTCACTGCATTTATTTTCCTGCGTTATTTCACTGCATTGTGTTCCTCTTTCACTGTGTCCTCCTTTCAAGCCATTGTTTACCTTCTCTTGGCCACTGCGTTTATATTGCATTTCTTTCACTGCCTTGTGTTTTAAAGCCACATTTCTTTTTCACTCAGCAACTGCAATTCACTGCATTTTCTCCTTTCCTCTCATCCCTCGCAACCTCTTCTCATTGCTTCACTCAACCCTGAGCTTTTCTCACCATTACCCTCTTGGGTTCTTTGCCTCATGCCTTGTAAATCCCTCAGCATGCATCACTGTCATTTCTTGCACTTGTCTACATACCCGATCCCCTCCTCTTGCCCCTAGTTGTAGTGCAGCTCCTGCCTACCACTTGCACTCCTCTCATCTCGTCACTTTGCGCTGCATCTTGTTGCATCTTGTTGCTTTGAGCCACATATTGTTGCTTTGCGCTGCATCTTGTTTCTCTGCGCCGCATCTCGTTGCATCTCGTTGCCTTTTGCTGCATTGTATCACCTCTTGTTTGTGTTCAAGTGCAGCCTAGGACTCTTGGACCCACTTGCATCACATATTCACTCCACCCCTGTTACTACTCACACACGTGATCACCTCTCTCGAGGTCTGGTGTGTTTGTGCCTGGTCCCTCTGTGTTTAGGGGGTGTTATAGTGTCTCATTGCCAACCAGTGGAACAGCACCATGGACAACAAACTTGCCATCCATTGTCCGGTCTCTGCTCCCTCCATTCACAGTGTGTTGGCCTCCAGTGCAGCACTTGCAACTACCCATGCGCAGCCTGAGCCACCAGTGGTACGTCCAACTCACACACCTGGTACTACCCAGAAATCCTTTTGAGTTGGGGGAGTGCCCACTCATCACACTGTTGAAAGCACCCTGCCATTTGCCACAGCCTTTAAACAACAGCTGCCTCCCATTTTCTTGGCCAGTTGTCCTGCTCCCTCCTACGCCCAGGCCTTTGAATTGCGCCCAGCCAACACACTGTTGACCATCACCTCCGCTCTCTCCACCGCCATGCCCAACGCTCCAGCTGGAGCTCTGCTCACAGTAACCACAAAGATGATCTCTGCACCACCCAACAACTGGGCAGCTCCCCAACACACTCCGCGCATTGCATCCAAGGCCATTATGGTTAAGCTGTCTAGCAGCAATATTCCGGTGTCTAAGATCCCTAACAGCCAACAGCTACTCAGTGCCTTCTCTCTTGTGTACGAGGAGGCCAAGATGGAGTATTGAATCCCTCAGAATGCTCCTGAAAGCCTATTTGTGCGGTGGCTCAACAATGCACTGCATCTGCAGTTCCGTACCTTGCCATGCGAAGGCACGGAAGCAGTTGTTGAGTCCTTCTGGGGCAACTGCCCTGGTTTGAACAGTGCAACCCCAGCCTATTCCAAACTCCACTTCCGCAATGGTGTACTATACCGGCGTGTTCCCTTTTCTAACCTGTCTACTGCTGCAACTGAAAAGTCCATCCAACAGATCAAGGAGGCACTTCTCAGCCAGTATGCTTGGGAAGGCATGACCATGATTGGCAACCTGCAGGTTCATATCTCTGAAGGGTCCCCCTTTGGCACCGTCTTTGTGGACTTCTACGACAGTTTCACATCACAGTGCATGTGCCAAATCATGCACCAGATAGTCTACCTGAATGGTGGCACCTGATGAGCTGTCCAGGCACACAACTTTAGGCCGGCAACCCCTCACTGTGTGATATGCCAGCAATGGGGTCACTCTGCAGACATATGCCACTCCCAAGTGGTATGCTGCCCTGTCTGTGCACAGCCTCACAACAAACACAACCATAATACTCTAGTGACCCTTGCCACCACCAAATGCTTCAACTGCAGTGAGCCTCACCACTCAGATTTTCCTGACTGCTCTGTCTACCACTAACCCCCACGGCAACAAGTTTCTCGGAACCCAGGCGCAATCACAAGACTGGCTTCTTCTGGAGGTCAGCAATATCCGTCAGGCACGAGTTACATGCTACATCAATTGTAGGTGGGCAGGTTCCAACCCGCAAACATGCCACAATGTTGCAGATCAACTGCTGCTGTGCTGATAACCCTAACAAGGGAGTAGTGTAGATAGGAAGTGGGGTAGATCTCCAACAACAACAATGAGGTCTAAGTCAATGATAAGCAGGCATTGGGGCCAGATACTAGCAGTGCAAATGACAGAGAGGTCAAGATGCAGGGCTAGGGAGAGTAAGGTCTACTATATATGCAGTACAACTGTGTTCAATACCAGGTTCTACACCCATCTCAATGTGGCGGTGTACGTCTCCATTCCACAGACAATGCTGGCCTTCTTCTTGTGCACCATCTGTGTGCTGCACACACCGCCGGCATTCACACCTCCTGCCTCACATTGGATATTGCTTATTTTTTTCCGTCCATCAAACACCATTTTTTGGTGGCCATCCTGTGCCAACTTGGTTTCCACTTTGCTCTCTGCCAGCTGATTGCTGCTTACTCTCTAATTGCACAACACAGTTTTGGTGGGCTGTGCCTCTCCGAGCAGGTCAACTGGACAATTGGTGTAGGACAGGGCTCATGCCTGTCTTCCACCTTTGCGGCATTAGCCATCACCCCACCCTCTTCATCACTTCTAACCTTCTTTCCCCTTTGGATCCCATCTTATGTTCTCTCCTCCTGTTCTTGGTCGACGACGGTACCCTCGCCATCTTCTCCAACTCCCTGGACACGAATGTCTTCCTCCTCGGATGCCTCTACCTTTGCATATCTGAAACACTTGCGCGCATTGGTATCATACTTGAACTTGACAAACTCGAGCTCGCCCACTTCCCACTTCCCAATCACCACAGTCCCCTCCCTCCCCTTACCATATCAATCGACAACACCTCCATCACGCTCACTCCCAAATACGTCTGGCGCTACCTAGGATTCTTCTTTGACACACAACTCAACTTTTGCTATCACAAATGATTCTATGCCACCAAGGCCCTCAGCACCGTCCAAGGTTGCCCCATGCTGGGCAACTCCAATTGCGGCCTGGCTCCGGCACAGAAACACCTTCTCTACATCTCCTGCATATGTCTCATCCTAACTTACAACTTGCGGCTCTGGTTCAATCCGCGCAAGCCACAGAAAGCCCTCATTGCCTCCCTCTTGCAAGCCCAATCAGCTGCTGCAAGGTTGATTCTGGGTGCTTTCCAAACATCCCGCATTGGCGGGATGGACATTCTCGCAGGCCTCCTCCTCATCCACCTACATCTCCAAAAACTCTTTGACTTTTACATCCTTTGTACACAATGCCTTCCAGCCAGCCACATCATCTCTGTCACAGCCACTCCCAAAGCAGTCTGCAACCCGTCTCACTCCCTTGGATTTGCCATCCACAATATTCTCCCTCACTCATCTCTTTCTCTCCAGATTCACCACCAACTGTCTACTCCCAGCCTCGAACTGATAAGTCATTCACACCCAGAAATGCAGCCTGGAAATAGAGTGGTAGATATCTTTTCTTTGCACATCTTCTTTAGTCTTTTGCACCCTGAGAAAACTTCTGATAAATTTTGCCTTTGGTTAGATTGTCTACGCTCTTTCATTTCTATTTTGTCTTCATTCCCTATGTCTAACTTTGCCTTCTCGGATGAATCAGCTTGTACAGGAACACCGGATGTTGCCGCTGCTGCATACCAACTCTACATGGGACACACGCTCACTGTCTCAATGGCGTTCACACCACCTCTTTTGACGCCAAAATTCTTGCCCTCGCTGCTTGCATTGCATGGGGCATCAGAACCACTACTGCTGTACTCCATGTCTTTTGCAACAGCAAATTGGCCATGAACACTCTCCTCAAAGTGGAACCTCACTCGGCCCAAGCAGTCTCCATCAGCATTACAACTCGTTTTTGTGTATGGTTCTTGGCGAATCCAAATGCATACCTCCACTTCCATTGGTGCCTGGGCCACGTGGGCGTTGAACAGAACAAACTTGTCAATCAGCAAGCCCGAGCAGCTCTGACAAACCCCAATACCATTCCGTTCACCTCGGTTGCCTGAACCAGGAAGATGGCCAAGTTATGCGCAGTCGATGCATGGGCCAACATGTGCAAACACCCTGCATATCACAGACACAACTTCTTGTGCGGTTAGAAGTCAGCAACCCCCACCACACACAAGGGAGGCAAATTCCTCACCTGCTTCTCCACCAACAACCTTGCCGCACAAGCTGCACGCGCCATTCTGAACCACGCCCCAACAGGGGAGTACCGCCCCTGCTTCTTCCCAACAGAAGACACTCGATGTGATGTGATGTCTGCAACATATTCCAGTTGCGCGTACACATCCTCAACCAGTGCACTTGGTATTGCTGACCGCAGCTCAACTTCCTGGAGTTCCTTAAGAACTCGGCAAATCCTGATCCATCCCTTCACAAATTCCTCAATAGAAACCCCTTTGCCTTCACTTTCAATCACACTCCGGGCAGCCACAACCCTTCAGAGTTCTCATAGTGTACTTTCATTACATGGTTCGCATGTCTTGGCTGCTTAGCCTTCCTTTTAGTATAGTGCACTCTGTGTACTTCTCGCAAATTCCCTTATTTTGTACCGTCACTGGCTTTGCCAATGTTAAATACATTGAGTTTTTTGAAACAGAAAAAACCCAGTGGTGAGGGAGATGGTGGTCAGAGTTAAAGGCGTCGAGGAGCATCCTGAACAGCGTACAGCGTGTCACTTTCCAACAGGTTTTAAGACGAGAAGTGAACCACGTCACCTTCCTTTTTTAGACGGCATGATGCGCTGCGAGCCTCGCTGCCTGCTACAAATTTGAGGCTTGATATTACTCTCAACAATGCAGGCTGTGCTTCCAAGTCTATCGCCTTGTGAAAAACGAGGAGCGTGAGTAGTTACTAGTAGCGAACACTGTACCTAAGCCCGCGAGCATGACCAAGCTAACTTCAAAACCAGAGACCAACTCGTGAAGCTCGCTAAGCATACAACTTGCATTCGATCATGTTTCGTTGAAAATGATACGACAACAGTCATATATAGAGAGGAAGTTGAGGAGTTCAACGAAGAGGTTTGGCCCGCTGTGGGTTTCCCGCGTGGGTTGCTGTATAGTTACTTCGGCATTTTCCGGCCATTGTGAACCTTATTCGCCGTGGCTGGACACCAAATACGCATTGAGCGTCTAGCCGAGACTCGCACGCCCACCCACTGCCAAAAAGTCGACCTTCAAGACACTCGTAACGTTCCTCAACATTCAATATGGCCGCGGTACAAACCCTTCCCAAGGAAGTTTCAGCGATCGGCTCGGAGGTTAAGCTGTTCGGAAAGTGGGATACTCATGAGTGCGTATTGCTACTTTGACTCTGATGTACAAAGTACTAACGGGAGCTTGTGGGCGACGTGCAGCGTCGAGGTCAAGGATATCTCGCTGACCGACTACATTCAGACTCGTCACGCAGTCTATCTCCCTCACACCGCCGGCCGTTATGCTAAGAAGCAATTCAAGAAGGCTCAGATGCCAATTGTTGAGCGATTGGTGGACAGGTGTGCCATAGTTGCACATCCACTGTGACTGCAGTATCTGATGTCTTTGTGGCTGGGCCGTTTTAATGACCCAGTCTGATGATGAAGGGGCGTAACAACGGCAAAAAGCTCCTGGCCGTTCGCATAGTCGCGCATGCGTTTGAGATCATCCACCTTCTTACCGACCAGAACCCCATACAGGTGATTGTTATTGATCTGTCTGCTTGTATCAATGTCGATCCTAACAACTACAACCAACCCCCGAAGGTTCTCGTCGATGCCATCGTGAACACAGGTCCTCGTGAAGACTCCACCCGTATTGGTTCACAGGGTACTGTTCGTCGTCAAGCCGTTGATGTCTCGCCTCTGAGACGAGTCAACCAGGCTGTTTCTCTCCTCACTACAGGCGTATGTGCTTTTGTACCTGTTCCTCGGCGGAACACATACTAAATTATCATTTCCTCATTTAGACGCGTGAATCTGCATTCCGCAATGTCAAGTCTATCGCCGAGTGTCTCGCTGATGAGCTCATCAACGCAGCAAAGGGTTCATCAAACTCGTACGCCATTAAGAAAAAGGACGAGCTCGAGCGTGTAGCCAAGTCTAACCGGTAAAGTGGTTTACTACACGCCTGTACGACCGCCTCGATCCTCCCGCCGAATCGGTACCGTGTACGATACTATCCGTGGTGTGGGGGACTGGCGAGAGGAAAGGAGAGAGCCCTGCTTGTTGCTACTACGTTATGGGTGTTTTATCTGTCCGTCTGCATTACATTCACCGTCATCGTTACCTTTACACCATGTTCTGTCCCTCTATGAATGCATGGCAACGCAAAATCTCCTTGCCGTTCCTGTGCGTCAAGAGTTAGCAATTTGAGAAATACGTACACCATCAATGTTGCAACGTTAACCGGTACCTCTGCTGCTACAAAGTATTTTCGGGTGAAATAAATTTCACAGTAGGGCAAAGCTAAGTTCAACATCTTGACCAAAATTTGAGCGAAAACCTAGGAGGCCCATTCCGACACGGGGAATCGAACCCCGGGCTATCGCGTGAGAGGCGATAATGTTAGCCACTACACCATATCGGATACCCTAAAGATGTATTTAGTGAGCATAAGACCATGAATTTCATCTACCATACCGGCCCCACAGTTATCTCAAGTTACTCGTACGGTAAAGGTCGTGGCATACAACAATTCATGAATGGCATTCAAAGTTAGCTACTCAACACATAAGGAGGAAAGAGGGTGGGGAGGTATCCTGGAGAAAAGAGTATGCAAGCTGATAAACAAACAAACAAAATCATGTCGGTGGCCAGGCAGTAGTCCGTGCGTCTCGTCTCCACGCGTCCCAAAGCTGCATCTGCCAGTCAACGGCAGTGGCAGTCACATGAGACCATGTCTCCTTTAACAAGCCTTTCCATCCGGAGCGAACCAAAGCGTCGGAAACAGAAAAGGGGGACGAGACAGAGGATGGCGAAGGAGTCGCTCGTTGCAGTGAATCGGATTTGGGGATGTGCGCAAAGAGAGCAGGCTCGAATGCGTCGTAGTAGGTGGTAAGAAAGATTCGTTTCGCGCGGATGGTGGAGAACCTGGAACTTTGTTCAGATGCGTGAGCGGGTAGTTTCATAAGAGAAGACTCACCGATACATGTAAACCAAAAGAACTATTTGTAAGAATAAGAAAGCCCATAGTACCCATGTGTTCAAGAAATTGATCGAGAGTCGTGAGCTTCTCTCCGTGATAGCAGGGGGCTGGTGAGAGGGGGGATGAGCTTCTTCAACGAGCTGAATTCAAAGTTCCACTACTCACCAATAGCTTCGTTCTTTGCATACTTTCCCTAAGAGAGCCATATTTTGCCCGCAGCTCGGCTTCGGTGTCTTTATGCTTTTGAATAGACTCTGACAGCCCTTGCCGTGTCGACCTTGCAGCCTGCGAGGTTCGATACAATTCGTTGAGTCGTTCATCGTTCTTGATAGACGCCGCTCGAGAGCTACAAGGCGCATTAGGGACGTGAATGACAAAGTGCGAAATTTCACTGACTCATCGCTGTCACTGAGGTCACAAGCCATACCCGAGACAGCCTGACGAAGCCGTCTCAGAGCCTCTTTGCGCGACCTAGGTTCTGGTAGCTCCACGGAATCCTCAGCGGCAGATATATCCGACTCCGCTACCTCACGGCCCATGGCATCAACAATTCGTACAGCACTCTTACTCCGTGGGCTGGAAGGGCCACTCGACTCCTTTGCTTTACCCTTCTCTGCGTCCGTCTGCAGTTGAGACGAGGACGCCTCAGACGCAGGAGATGCTACATCGGTCGTTTCTCGACCAAACGCGTCCAGCACACGTACACCAGGAGACTTGGGACGTATTCTGGTGGTCGAAGGCGTTGACGGTGGCTCGTTAGGCACAATACTGTTCTCCTTGCCGGCAGCTTTAGCGGACTGTGTTTTAGACTTCTGGTTATTGTCCGGGATAGACTCTGTAGGCACCGACGGGAAAATCTCCGAAATGCTGTCTCCTGACTTTGCGGAGGGCCCGACGACAGGGACCTCATCAAGCGTGGTATCCCCAGACGCGTTGGACTCCACGTCAAAGCGTACCTTGAGAATACCCTTTCTGCGCAACGAATCAAGGCTTGGAGTGGCCTGCCATGCACCGGGAGGTGCTGGGGTTTTACTCGCTGTTGCGGGCGCATTTCCGGGCAGAGTCTCCTGCGCCTCTTTGAAATTCGGCGCTGGAGGAGTAGACTCCATTGGCTGAACATCAGGCTTCTCTATAGGTGCTGGGGTCATGGCCCACGCTCCGGGAGGTCTGGGGGTCTTTATCGCCGTAAGGTTGCCGTTAAAGAATCCATCTGATTTACTCGGTGTACGTTCTACGTTGTTTTCGTCTTCCGAAGACGAAGGCGGACCCGGAAGGTCTGGCATGTTATGAGGGGGGGAAGGAGTTTGGAACTCCACCTTGGATGTGCTGAACTGCGGGCGTCGTGGTGGGGTTTGCAGTCCAAGAAGTGGGGACGTGGGGCCAGTTCTTCGACGTGGCGAAGAGGATGGTGTTGAGGGTTTCGCAGAAATAGGATTTTCAAGTCGTGGATCTTCGGGGAGAGCAGCAGGCAGCGCAGGAGGTGTGGAAGGTGGAGATGGTGACACAGGGGCATAGGCTTCTGCAACTTCAGCGTGTTCGGCTTCCTCTGGAATGGTAAAGGGTCTCGCCAACGGCGTGCTCGTTACTTGCGACTCCAGGTCACTCTCTGCGGAATCTGCACGCAGTCTTAATATACCGAAACACAGGTTGCCGTCATTAAAAACTCACCGCTTTCAATATCTGTAGCAACGAGATCTTCTGCATGCATCAGATCAACAGGCTCAATCATAATGCGTGGTGTATATGAACTGATCGCTCCGTCTATCTCTGCAGCACTTCTCCGATGCCCCAGCTTACGTTCGGGATCAACACATGGCGACGGCGAGGAAGGACGCTTCGGCACCGTTGTTAAAAAGTCCCCCTTCCTCGGTGATCGCACAGGGATTTGGCTAGGTCTGGGGGCGGATAGCCGACTAGACGGTCGAGAGCCTGGCGGACTGGGCATATGCTCGCGAGCAGAATCATCCAGCTCCAAAGGCGGGAGATGGTTATGATTCTTGGGGAAGCTCCATCCGAATCGTGACCCATACGGTGCACCATTTTCCGGGTCCTCAGGGGTACGACGAGCGCGAGGAGACTGAGAGACTTGCAGCTTGTATTTCTCGCTTTTGCGGACCAATGGAGGCTCCGGTGGAGATCTTGGTCCTTGCGATTGATTGCCTAAGCTAACTGTTCGATCACGTCGAGAGCCTGTGCTCACGTCCATATGAACATTTGAAGGTGAGCCACTGGCATTCGAAAGGTGGCGGTGTGTATGGGATGCAGCGCTCGGAGATCGCGGTAGCGGTGACATAGATCGGGGAGGTTGCTGAAACTCCCACGCAGGATGATTAGAGTTCCAATTGCGCTCGCGTTCGCGGACCACAGGATTGCGAGGCTCAGACCGCGGCTCCTTGGTGTAGCTGGCAATGGAGCTCGCAGAAGAGCCTGGTCTACTGGAGTCTGTAGGTATAGAATGCCAACTGTTGGGGCGGCGTGAAGGTGTGTTGAAGGACTGTGCAGAATCGGGCCTTGACGGAAAGCTGCTGGTGCGCTGTCGCTCTCCAGGCGAGTTGAAGCTGAGGCTTGACGTTGAACGAGACAGCTTGGCGCGGGGATGATTCCACATCCTCTCTCTTTCTCGGATCTTGTCGTCTTCGATCTCCTTCATTCTGTCATTTACTTAGGAAATTGAAAGACAAAATAAGTTATTGGTATTGCTTAGGTTAAACATTGACGTACGGTCTGCTCGTGAACCGGTGGAGCTCCCTGCCATGGAAAACCGATCGTCAAAGCTATGCATAGACGCAGAACTGCTTCTCCGGGATCTGGCACTACCCGGCATGGAATAACCACTCTGCGATGGAGAGCCGGACGAGTGATGCCGATGAGGCTCGGGTGTCCCATTGTGCCCTGGTGACTTCGGAAGGGGTTTATTCCACGCACGCTCGCGCTCGTACTGGTCGATCTCTTTGACTGTGTACGTTTCAGGGGCAAATCCAAGTGGATGAATGAGCCGATCAAGAACATGCACTCACAATCTGCAGCAGACAGCGAGGAATTGCGAGATGCTAAGATTATCCGTTATGGTTAGTTCATGTCATACTATGCTGCGTGCTTTGCCAGTCAGGACTCACATGCACTGTCAATGCTAACTCGCCGGCCAAGTGGAAGGTTATGCAACGAGTGGGACTTTGAGTGAGCGCTGTTAGCATGCGAATGCGAATGGCCCGATGATTCAGCACGAGAAGGTGCACCGGGACGAGAGCCTGGAAACGGATCTATCGTTACAAAAGCCAAGGTGTTCAGTATGGGCCTTACGGGGTTGGACGAAACATTTCGTACAGCTTTTGCGGGTCTTGTTCACAATGGAGTCGCCATCAAGCGTATCCATTCCTTGCATTACCTTCTGCATCTCAGAGTCCTGTTCCATCAAATCTACAGATTCGTTAGATTGACAGTAGACACAGCTTCTTATAGGGCTCACTGGATTGCATTTGAAGCTCTGATGGTAGCTGCAGAGAACGCATAGGTGTGCTAGTAGCGTCTACAGGAGGTGCAAACGAGGCACTCTCCTCTTCAAATTGTTTGAGCGCTGTAGCTGTGTCGCCACTCCGGTCTACAGGACCATCCATATCCACTTCCGAGCCTGAAAGGTAGGACGCGTCGTCGAACTTGGCAATACGTGACTTCGCTGCCATTGTATCCGCCAGCCTTTGGCGAAGATTGGCATAACTCATCGCCGTTGACGACCGAAACGATGCTTCAGAGGCTACCAAGTCCGCTGCCGCTTCTGACAGATGCATCAGTATCTAAAAGCAAGATAGTATAAGGGCCACATACTGGAAACCTTCTCAGCCTCCTCGTCGCTCATGCTCTTCCGCTTGCCCTTGTTCTTTGCCCTTTCCCGCTGAACCCGCTCGATTCTTGGGCTTGCCTCCACTTCGCTTGCGTCAATACTATTTCTTCTTGTTCTGCTCTTCTGCGGTGTATCTTGCAGCACAGCTGAAAATAGCTCTTTCACGCTCTCTTTGGCGACTGAAGCGTCAGTGGCGTTTGTCGTCATATTCGGGGGCTCAAAATCAGACTCCATGTCAGATAATGTCGGCGAGCGAGGCTTCCTATACACAGGTGTTGCAGATAGGTTTGGCAGTTGGCTCATAGCAGATCGGAGACGTAGCTCAGGAGCGAGCATATCAACATCGAAGCCCGGCTGAGGTTTGACGGGGACCTTTGGCGTAGCCTGGTCATCATCGTCGTATCCAGAATGAGGCACGTCCAACGTGTCCATTTGAGTAGAAATGCGCGACGGACCGGCCTGAGGCGTATCGAAAATGTTGTGAACTCCTAGTCTCGCCCTCGGTTGCTGCCTAGACACGCGAACGCGAGGTACACTATCCATGCGACATGCAGAGTCAGGGAGTAAAGAATAAAGCCAAGAGTCGTGGGCAGCGACAACAGCGAGAACCAGACCGCGCGAAATGAAGCGTGAAGTGGGCGAAGAACACGACGGGTCGCGTTGACAGAGCACGATGCATGGTTAGATGCGTCACGTGATGAACACGTGTATCCCATGCGTCGACTCGGCGATGAGGTGCGCCCGTCGTACGGACAAAAACAGAGGCACGAAAAGTCTACTCTGCCGAGTCGGGAGAATAACTCGTCGACGTGTTGACAGGCCTCAGGAGTTCGTTGTCCACTGTGTCTAGCAATCACTGCTTGTGTCGGCTATTTACAGGACGCTCTGTTGAGCTTTACGTGCACGATTCTGGTTCAAAGACTTCACTCCGGATGCCTCGTATGTTTGTCTCCTACGAAATTCAGGTCATTTGCGTCCGTTGATCAGATGTTGCACACGCTCGAGGTCGCCAGCAGATACTCTGCGGAAAGTGGTGTGCCCTTGATGCATGGCCTACGCAAGGAGACTCACCCAAGACAAACCTTGCCCTCAGACATGAAATCGATAACACCTCGGGGTGATTATCTCAGGCTACTACCCCTTTGCTGCAGACTGTACTTACCCCTTTCCACCCTAAGGTCTGGATCGTGCGGTGATGACGAGCAGCAGCACTCTCCACGGCCAGATCCGTCGCCGGAGTGGTTCTAGACATATATACTCAACATGTCGCTGCGGCCACCTTGCAGAATCCCCATCACCACCACCACCACCACCCATCCTCACTCTTACTGCAACTTATCGCTATGGTTTACCAGTGGGAGCCTGAAACTCAGTACAACTTAGGTGACGTTGTCATCTTCGAGGGTATGTCCGCACCTTGTCGCGCCGAATGCACATATACTGACTTGTTGCAGGTCACAAGTACACCATCGTCCAGCCTCATCGCTCGCAGGCTGATTGGACTCCCCCAGTCACCCCAGCGTTGTGGGCTCGCCTCCCCGAGGAATATGGCGTGCCCTCTCAGGCATCGCCTGACTACAAACAGCCTCAGCAGCCCTACCATGGTACGCGAACGATTGCATTTGGCCGCGTAGATCCGCTTTGACTCGGTGTATAGAGGAGAAGCCTTGGGACCAGCATCAACACCAGAAGGTTGACATTGATCACGAGGAGCAGAAGAAGAACTGGTACGACTTGGATGATAAGCGCAAGAAAGAGCTTGAGGTACGTTGTCCCGTCACACAGCCAGAAGAGGCCAGTCCTGACGTTTCTGTTCAGATTGGCGGTGGCCTTGCCCTTGGTGTGGCCGCCCTTGGCGCTGGTCTCTTTGCCTACAAGCACCACGAAAAAAATGAAGAAGAGGTTAGTTTTCAAAAGGCGATGGACGACAGCGCAATCACTCACGACGATCATATTAGAAAAAGGCCCATGCGTGGGGATTGCAGGCTTGGCTCAAGGATGCGCAGGCTCGCACTCAAGATTTCCACCAAAACGGACCCCGTGGTCCTGCTACTTGGGTTCTCGTCCAAGGCAAGAACTTCCCACAGAGACCCTTGCCCGGAGGAGAAGAGAACGGTCAAACGCTCTTCATCAGCAGGGCGTTCTACGAGGTCAGTGTTGCTCACCCTGAATATTCATACGTTAAGGTTAAGGACGTCATGCTTTCTACAGGGCGGGATTCGTGAGTATAGCTATTATGTGGCATCGATATTTCAGCAGTGACCATCATCTCTATCTCTATGAAGAGGTCGGCAAAGCTTCTTACTCGTTCAAAGACGGAGCCTTCATCGGTTATGCTCATAATGAGATATCGGTACGCATCACATTCTTCTCAGTACTCAAGGGCTTGCGCTTACATACCGTCGCTTGCAGCTGAGCACCTACGAGGTTCTACTTGCTGACCCTCGCGTTGTGCGTTGGGTTGAGACGAGCGGCCACTGCAGGCCCGAGGAACTTGGAGCTCAACCTGTCGAAGCAGGCCGGGAATCCGACGGACAGCCGCTTTACGTTGCTCAGGCTTATTACCACAATGCTGTTCACCCCGGTAAATGCAGTCCTCACCTCAGCGGTAAGCTTTTCTTGGTTTCAAACTGTATGAAGCCGTGACGCGAAATTCATCACAAGGGGCGTTTATCACTTACGGTGGCACCGAGAAGGAGGTCAAGGTAAGCTGTTTCAACTTGTCGCTATATGTGCCCCTTGAAACCTTGGACTCCATAGGATTACCGTGTCCTTTGCTACGCATAAACGGTTTCTCGCAGAAATGACTGGTGCCTAGGAAAGTCTGGAGTTTGGAAACGCTGTAGCAAGCGAATCGCAGAACAGTAGCCATAAATTGTAAAATACATTCGCAAGAACTGACAACAACGGAGGATCTCTGTTATGGTCCTCTATCCCCTAGATTCTTTGGTTTCAGCTGCAGCACTCGGGGCCTCCAATCCGCATATCAGATTCGCTCCATGGCTATTCTAGACACATGTACTCATCATGTCGCTACGTATGGTCATCTTTGAGCAGTGAAACCACCATGCCACCCACAGCCGACTTTCATCTTCACTCTTACTGCGGCTCATCGCTATGATTTACCAACGGAATCCTGAAAGTCTGCACGTCGGCGACGTTGTTGCCCTCGAGGGTATGTTCACATTTTGTCATGATGCTGGATGCACACATCCTGATTTGTTGTAGGCCGCCACAAGTTCAACTACCTACGAGGTCGGTGTCGTCCACTCTAGATAGGATAATGTTCTCAGGTTATACCCTACATGGCTGTAAACCTCGGCCACTGATATGTATCTCCCTCCTTCAAAGACGGGCTATGTTCATAAGGAGCTACCGGTACGCGCCACGATTATCTCTGTACCAACGTATCTGCGCTAACATACCGTCGCATGCAGCTCCTAATTTACGCTGTTCTTCTCACTGGCTGACGCGGTGCGCGCAGGGTTGAGACATGCGGCTATTGCAGGTTTGAGTATCTTGGAGTGGAGCTCACCCGGCTGAAGCAGTTGGCGAAGCTGACGGACAACTGCTCAAATTTACCTTGAAAAACGCATGCCTGAAAGCACTATTCTCGACCGGTAGTGTGTGAAGACGTAACGGGATATTTCGCTGCCAGGCGCGTTTATCGCTTACGGTTGGACGGGAAGGGAGATCTATGTGAGTTTCTCATTGACGTACTTGGTAATTTATGCATGATGACGAAGAATACTTTCCCTCGTCTAGCATTACTGTGTGTCCTCTGCTACGTCTAAACGATTTTCAGAGCAATGGTCGTCGTCTCGGAAATTTCAGTGACGTCGTAACAAGCGTCTCGCAACAGCGACAGTCGCACGCTGTAACATAAATTCATGATCAAAACTCTCATCGTGCATTCACGTTCTGAACAGTTTCGGCCATTCTTTCGTCGCAACATCCCGCGCCGCATCTTCCCGTTCGTGATAAAGTACTGTCACTGCATACATGTCTCCCGCATGATGCTGCTCCACCGAACCAAGCATACGGAACAAGATATAGTAAATGTTCAGTGTCTAGAGCCGAAAATACGCCTCTTTCATGTTTCTGTTCCGCTTTGTGTCTACTCGTGAGTGCTGGAAGTATTGACGATTCCGTGACTGGTTGTGCTTGGCCTTGTACGTTCCTCGACGCTCAGTGTCAGTCTTGGCCACCGATGACAGTATACCATTCGTTCTCGACTTTTCCGCTTCGACCGGGGGAACAAGGGGGGTGGCCTCAATGTCAACGCCCCGGGAAGGCAAAGAACGTCGAACCGCATGTATTACTTTTTCGAAGATGAACGGTACTTGTTGCATCGGTGGAAGAGCACTGGCGGAGTCGGAACGGTGTGGTTTTGCGCTGATCTGCGCCAGTTATCTAGGCCAACATGTCGAGGCGGCCCGTAATGTGTTTTCTGGGCAGCTAAGTAATACGCCGATAAAGCAAAGCCAAAAGGCACGGATATTGGTGTCGTAGGATACCTGAGCAGTGTACGTAGAGCTCCCACACTCGTATCTATCATGTCATTTCTAGCACGGCAAAAACATACAAACTTGCACTGCTTACCCTCGGCTGTCAGCTTTCTCCCACGGAGTTGCTCCACAAAATTCTATAGCAGCTAACACGAGCTCCACTCCGCCAGTCGCAAAAGGCCTGAGAGCCTGGTAGGTATAATCTTCCTCACCGAGATTATAGCTATGGGGTGATGGTCGGCACACGTCGATCGAAATCGATATGAACTCAACGTGCTCTCCTCGAGGCCATTTGGGAACTGCATGGGGTAATCTTGTGCGTTATGTGATATGCGCGACATACATACATATGCATTGCAAGATGTTTCCGGGAGAAAAAAAAAACAGAGTGTTGCAGACTCGGTATTTGTATGTTTTTGATCGTAGAACGCATTATTGATCAGGGTAGCAATCCCAGCTCGAGGGTTCTTTACGATCCGTGTCCTTTGCTTTGCATTTCCGCTGGCTCATAGCAGTAACAGAGTAGCCTTTTAAATATGGACTATCGTACACTGAGGACCAGACATCTGCGGTTGGCAAGATTGGGAGAGCCGGAACGTCTCCTTTCGTTCGGTACGCCACCACCCTGTCACACCTTCCCCGTTTCCCCGAGCCCGGCACATGCACAACGCGGCGAGCGTGGGTGTGCTGCTTTTGAAAGGAGAAAAATCGACACTTTGGGGGGAACGATACTGGCGTTTCGTTCCAGGAGTCAAGTGTTCTACAATGGTCGCGAGACTTGTGCAGGTGATATGGGCACCCACCTGAGGTTCCGACGTTGATTCCATGTGCCTGCACGACTTGTAGGAAACACGCTAGAGCTCGCCAAGAGGGCCGCGATATTTACTAGAGGTTCCGTAATTGTTCAAGTCTTGCAAGTCCGGTTCGGGTACGTACGTTATAAAACGTCATGACTAGCACAGTTCGATCTGTCACATTCAAAGCCTGCTATAACGTAGCGCACGATCTTTTTCCGTTTTGCGACCCGTTTTGTTTTATCCGATGGCCTAGACGAGTGGACCGTCTTTGTTAGATAAGATTCCAGAAAAACTAATATCGTTGGGTAGTAGGGCGCCTGATGATCACGATACACAGCCGGAATTCTGGATAGGCGTGTTACTCGGACGCTTGGTAATTGAAGCTACTTGGATGGGGCGCGCGGTACGGTTTTTTGATGCAGACCTTGCGCGCCCCGCCTCTATGCTCGCAGGCGCATCACGAACCGCTGTTTGGATCCCAAACTGCAGTTTGATTGACGGGATTTGATTATGTAAGCAGCGGAATCAAACCAGGTTAGGGACCGATCGCGGTGGGATCTGGACAATATGCAGTGTAGATCTCCGGGGTTATGATCAGGATCGAAGTGAGGCTTGTGCAGTGCCGCCGGGTACTTACCTCCTCTCCTCTTCACACATGCCTGTGCTCTCAGCGGTTCTCTGCGACTGTTGTTTCGCGAACCGTCATATCACAATCAAGTTTTTTGGGCTGTACTGTACGACGAATGAAATCAGCGAAACAAGACGACTAGATTGTCACAGAAACGTAATTAAAGTCAGATCGGTGTCAAGCACACTGCCCTCCGCCTCCTTAGAGTAACTGTTTCCAAGTGTCCTTCTACCGTTCGATCGGAGAGGCAATCATTCGCAGCACGGTCAGCGTAGGCCACGAGTCCCACACAGACAACTTGGGCTTTGTGAGTAGAGAGTAGATTTTATAATCTGCTAAATAATTGGTACCCGGGTTCGAAGTGGAGCAGTTCCGCTAAGTAGGTATAAAGATAGACAGTGTTGAATGTAACGGATTCGGTCACGAAGGACGTGCACGAACGTTGAACTTGAAACATTGATGGTGCTCAGTATAGTGAAATGCAACTACCAATCCATGTCTTTGTCGACGTCGGGCTGACAGATATAGAGTCACAGGCAGTCACACACAGTGTGGTCCGCCCTGAATGCAAATGATCACGATGAGCGCATGTGGATTCTGGGCACGAGGACCTCGCGGTGTTCCAAGGGCGCTGTCTGTAGAAGAGGCGGGAAGGGCAAGGAGAGCATTCCAGAGTGAGGATTCTATCCGGCATGAAGAGAAGAAAGGTGGAGAATATTTATGTAGAGGGACGTCATTACAAAACGTGTGGCGTTGGCTGTCTGGACGAGTGCGCTACTGTAGATGGCCGTTCACTTACCCACTAGCGGAGGTGAGTGTTTGTGTGTGGCCGGGAGTGCAATTAGACCGGTGTGAATGCGAGGTTGGCCGGGAAGTGTAATGATTCGAGAGAATGATGAAATAGAAGAAGATAAGTAGCGATTATTATTTCGAGGGACCACTCGTGCTCGCTCGCTCACCAGTCACACCTGCTGCACACCGTACGGATGCAGTTGCCTTTCTCAGCACGTCCACAATAACCGCCGCCATCGATCCGGCGTCCGACCGGAGGGTGCCCGCACACAAAGCCACCAGCGGACACCAGACAATAGCAAAGAGCGTCGTTATGGGCCTGCATAATAGTGGCACAACCCTCAGAGCACAGCAGGCAATGGAGGAGCAAGGAAAGAGGCCAGTCAGCCAGTGGCCCAATTTGAAAAGCGCTGAAATTGAGGGAGGGGAGAGCGTCACATCACCCGCGTCACAGCCCGTAACAGCCTGAGCCTGGTGCTGCCCTGACCTTGTTCACCCTTCCACCGGACTTCACGCCATTGTTGCGGTGTCCACCGCCCTTCACTTCTTGACTTCCTACCACCACCTCCCCTCCCTCCATCCCTGTGCCGCCGTCGACATGCACCGCGTCACCTCTGCGACGTCGTATGCGTCGTCCTCATCGTCGCACAAATCAAGACGCCAGTGAGTACTCCCCCCCTCCACATACCCTCCCTCATCTCATCCTCTCATGTCCACATAGACGATACACTCGAGAACAGCTCTTGAAGAGTCTTGAGGTCGGTAGATCTTCCACAACTAACTCAGAATTCACCTCAATCCCGACTTCCGCAGATCCTCGGCCCTCTCTCCACGCAAATTCCGTCAGAACTCCCACCGTCGCCCCCCGACTCACGAAGTAACTCACCCGCACCCGGGGCCAAACGCAAATCCGATGCTCACATAGAGCAGAGTGTCAGCAAGAGGTCTCGTGTACCAGATCCTCACCGCCCCCAGTCGTCCTCGCACCCTGTCGCAGGGCCTTCCAATTACGCCCGCGAGGATGGTGAGCTGAGCGAAGATACTCCGGCATCCAGGCGAGCGGTAGATATCTCAGACGTTCCAGTGCGTAGACCTCGACGAGGTGCAAAACTCCCCACAATATTCTTCGATGAGCTCTACGACAAGTATCATGGCTACGGTCGGATGCTCAAGTACTCCGGGGATAGACGAATGTTGTCGACGTTCCACCCAAAGAATTCCGCATATCTTGCGCTTCCTGACCCACCCCCTCCGCAATCACCGTACCACAAGTATGGGCATCTCGTCGCCCGTCTGGAGCTTCTCGATGCATTGGTCGACTTCGCGTACGCCATATGGGCGAAGGACTACTCGCGCTCAAAATGCAGCCGCGGTAATTGGTCTAGTATAGAAGCATTCCTCGTTCATTGTAAGCGGAAATGGCAAGTGGAGGAGGGGGCAGATGATAGGGAGAAGGCACTGTCAGGTCTCATGTAGGTTGCCCACTCAATCAGTCTGTAGGCGCTAACATCAATAGTCTCCCCGTCTTTCCTCAATAGTTGGATGATCGAAGGTTTCATCCATGGCCGACAAATCAACTCGTTTGCAAGGCCTATCAACTCTGAGAACGAGCGAGTGTCGCAGATGCTGACCTCTATGCACCGTGAAGAGCTGGAGCGAGAGGCTGCTGCCAAGGAGGCCGAGGCTGCGACACCTCCGATGTTGCCGTCTCCGGCAAGTATCATCACTTCTAATAGCGCCAACTCAACCCCCACTGGTCGTCTATCAGCGGCGCCAGCTGTGACTAAGAACTCGACGGAGCCGTCCTCTTCGTCAGCCTTGTCTAATACACAGCAAGCCGAGCAGCAGAAGAAGCAGCAGCAGCAGCAACAGCAGCAACAACAACAACAACAACAACAACCATCCGACCCTCCACCTCCACCGCATATCACACTTGCTATGAATTGGGGTTTTATCGCTCCCAGGAAGTTTCAAAGTGGTGGTATTGTCGCAGCTTCTTGGTGCATGAGTCAATCCCAACAGACGTTGACACTACCACTCATGGCGAAGCACTTCCCGCGGACGTTCCAGCGAATGATTCATTCAACGTTTTCAGCACAGGACGAACACGAGCCGGATATCGAAGACGATGACGGTGAACTCTTTTGGCCAGGTCAACTGGTCACCGGACAAGGCCTTGGCTGGGTGTGCACGATGGGCAAGGCGATGATCAAGGAATTCGGCCAGGAGTTCGACTACCGGGGTATTGATGGCATTATCCCTAAGCCCGACTCTGAGGGTGCTGAGGGTGATGCGGTGACACCGGCAGGTGTCCCTGTACATGCATCTACACCAGTCTCATTCCAAGACCCCCTGGATGCACCGCCTGCCGCGCAGCGCTAGTACCTCCGCCCCCACTCGGTCTTCTTTTCCCCTTCGTGAGTTATCCTTGAACCGGTCGCTCCTATAGGTCCTGCGTTGTCCTGCGTCGCAGCATCATTCGTCGCCGTCTACTCATCAGCATCATTCATCATCGTCTCAGCTTGCACATTGATGATTCTTAATCTCATCTCTTTCGACGCTGGCGACACATCCATCTGGTTGGACCATCACATCCCGGGCACCCCTATATCTCGCTAAACGAGGACCACAGTTTCTTGGATACCGTACTCCCCTGCGTCTACTCACCTACTTCCACACTGCCGCAGCTGATTGAGCCACCGCATCGCCGGATCATCGTCGTCAAACTTGCGCGTCCATTTGCTGCAGTGCCGTCGTCTAATCAAGCAAAACCTGTTTTCTGCCGAAGGACAAGGTCTTTGGGAGAAGGCGGAAGTTCCGATGTTCCTCACCGTTGTATCTATTGTCTCACTGTTCCTGTACAACACGTCTTCTCACGCATCGCAATTCCACGGTCCACACCACAAGACATCTCATTTGCAAGCATATCAACATTGGCTGTATATGAAGAAATCACGACTACTGAACTCCCACCCAATGTACCACTACAACCTATCACACGATTCCATGGGTGACACCTATCGGTTAGGTTGCCCTCGCGGAACGCGGATATCAAAAGCTTTTCTTGCTTTCTATCTACTCCTCTCCAGCTACCCAGGCCCCGGCTATGCCCCATGTCATCGCTACCTCCAGTGCTCCGTAGAGGTTGCCTCGCCTGGGTTAGTCATAGAGCTTTCGTTGGTGTCTTCTGGATCCCCTCGCTCGCATCGTTTGTTCTCTTTCTATGGTTTTTTGATTTATTCTTTGAATAAGTAGTGTAGGTTTTGAACGGATTTCTTTACATGTCTCACATTCCGTTCGTCCGTCTTCCCCGGCATCTGTTGTTCCATCCTTTTCCTCAATTTACACCTGCAATCATCGCACCCCCATCACTCCCCATCATCGCATCATTCCCCTACCCCCTCGCATTACCTTCAACTCGGTGTTTCCAATTGTCGCAGGTTCACGCTGTTTTCTTTTGAAACATACCCTATCCCACTATCCTGTCATTCTGTTGGATCTTTTAATTTACCCCTCTATGTGTGCATACATCTCACTCTTTGGGCGGAAGGACTTGTTCAAGAATTGAGAGATGGCACTTTTTTGTTCTTTCGAAATTTAGCCGTATAGTAAGCCCGTGGACCTGAGTCAAGAGTGCTAGTGATCGCTGGTCGGCAAGCACCGTCGCATTAGGCTCGGAAAAGGGTGTGTTTCCTTCATTGAAGCTTTCTTTGCAATTTATCCTCTTCTCCCCCTGCTGATATGTTAGACTCGCAGAGTTGTCGGTAACGAACCTCGTGGATTTTCCTTTAACTTTATAGTCGGGAGGAAACTTGGGACAGGATACACCCTACAGAAGTAGGTCTACTACACAATGCTCGCCCAAGCCTGAGGGATCCGCCGGGTCCGAGTGCTTGGGCGCGAAGTTCGAACGACAGCACGAAGTCGGACTGGATTTCTTCCGGTATTCTCTGAACATCTTCCGGATCCTCGGTGGCTTTTTACTAGTCGGGCGCGCAAGATATTATAGGTGAATTCCAAAAATAGCAGCGTATACATACGCGTGAGTGTGACTAAGTATTCGCTGCTGAAGAACGCGGTCTCGAAGATGATGATTCATGTCGTTAGTAAGCAAGTCCTTTGGTACAGTCAGTCATAGCGAGTCACAGTGTACTTTCCAGTTGCCTCATTATAACGCCCACAACTGGGTGCGGCGCTCCCTCGAAAGTAGTTATTGATGTCCAAATAGCATTCAGGCTTTACTTGCCTGCACGCGTGTTGTCACCCGCGCTCACCCGAGGTTGAACTGGGGTCGTTTCTACCTTCCCGGCGAGAGGCGAACTTAAAGGTTTGAACGTTCGAAACTTTGAACGACGAACGTTTGAACAATGCGTGCTTTTTGCCAGGGCTAACTGTCACATGTCAGGATGTGCGCCGATTGTTTTGCGATTCCCGTTGCGTCTCTGCAATGCCCATGCTGGAAAAGCTAAAACCTTTGAGCTGCCCGGGGGTCCGAGTGTGGGAGAGGAGATTCGAGAGAGGTTCCAGAGCCTTTTGAGTCCTTCATCAACGGCACCGAAAACGAAGGAAATATGGATTATAATGTCAGAAAAAGACATACGTGCGAAGTAGACCCAACATGATCCAGGAGCGTGCACCCGTTGCAAGAAGGTTGGCCACTGTGCTCTGCTTTTTGTCTCTGAACCTCCTAGCCTCATTTCCGGCGGACGATCCCAGAAGCGTGAGTCTGGATTTTCACTACATGAGACGGTTCCCACAGGTTCAACACGGGTTTAGACGTGGGTACGCGGCATCTACTCTTCTCCGGTAATTAACGCGAGGTGTATTCTTTTTTCGTAATCGCTGGTAGGTGAGTGGCTACCATGTCTGTGGATGGAATCTCGGAGGCCAGTTGGGCAACAGTGAGCGCTAAACAAGTTGCCGACGCGATTGCCTTTTTGGAGCCCGCCGCGCCACAAAGCTCTTGTGAAGCGCTGGTTGATAGATGATTCAGCAGTTGCGGCTCTCACTCTGCCACGTTTTCCTGCCAGCCAACAACAAGACACTTGTATATCCTTCTCGAAGGTTGAGGGCCATGATACTATTCAAAGGTACTTACTGCTGATCGAGCAAGAACTATTCTTGCTTGACAGCAAGGCACTGGCATGGTTAGCGAGAAAGTAATAAGCTACAATTATAAAGAGGTGAGTACGGCTATGTGTATCTATGGTTGCTGCGACTAATCTATGATATTATCCTCCACTAGTGACACATTCACATCACCTGTAACACCAGTACATGTTCTCTCCGACGGCGCAATCTTCTCAGACGTGTTACACGTCTGCACTGCCACTTCACTGTCAATGTGCTCCTCGCACACGGGCAGCACTACCTCTTCCCTAACTCCATCCTGCCACGCTTGGCGTTCTACATCCAATTGACGGTGAACGAAGCGGATCGTCCATATTGAAAGTACCGCCACCCATATCCACGGTATGCCATATCCCAAGGCATACCCTACATCCATAGGAGTGCTCCAAGAGGTAGCAATCAGCACGCTCGCGACGACACATCCACTGAGGCCCCACGCGATGGCTATGATACGAAGCAGGCGTCTCATGCAGCGTGATACCTCATAACGACGGCGCCATGCTTGGCGGAACGCCAGCCTCCCGCCACCATCGACGGCTAGAACGTCTTCGGTGATTGTATACGTTAGAGGAGGAAGAGGCTTGTTGGCAGGCATCGAGGAGACGCGAAAAGAAACTCTTATGCGTCCAGGATAAAGTCCTGTGATGAATAGTGGCACGCAGAAGACGAGCATGAAGCATGGCAAAGCCATCGATATCGCTTCGACACTCGCCGGAGAACTACATTTCCAGTAAGCAAACTTCTTCAGGGGTACGTCAACTCTAGAGAATCACTCACACGGACGAACCAACAGTTAGTGGCACAAAGAACGCCGTCAGTGCAAGCGAAATCCACACGTGAAAGGTATCAAGACCCCATTTTCCACCACCGATGGGTCTCCGGGCGCTGTTTCCTTCCTTGTACCACAGGTTCCACGCCCGCGAGGCGAGCTTGAAGCCGCTGATGGTGCCTACTAAGCTGGTAATGATTGCGAGGTTGGCCTGCAAGGATAGATGGGGAACCCCCAGTCGGAAGGAGTAGTACAGCACGAGAGGAAGGACGCATGTCTCAATGAAGATCAGGGTGAAGAAGATGGCGATGGCGCGTCGACGGCGTGGGGGAGAGAGGCTGTATGGGAGTTGAGGTAGTAGTTCGTCAGGATGTTGGTCGATTTTCCCCTGTGTGTCGGCGACGACCTCTGATTCTGCTCGTGTTTGGGAGTGGACAGGAGTTATGGTAGGTTGTTCGCATATTGAGTGCTTTCGGCTGTTCATGGTTTAGCACAGTTCGATGATGAGAGTCTGGTAGTATGGTCGATCGGGTGTGTAGTCAGTACTGCCACAAGCTGTGGGCACGACAGAGACAAGGCATAGGCGCGGTTATCATATATTGACTATGTAAGACCCACATCGGTTAAGGAGAACGCGTCACGATTTTGCGGCTACCCATACTGGCAACGTCTTTCTGTGGAAATACCATACTCGGGATCAGCACCAGTTCCAGTAATACCCGCTGGCTGTCAATACGCAATATATCACGCTCTTTGTGAAAGATATAGTATCCGATATGGTGTAGTGGCTAACATTATCGCCTCTCACGCGATAGCCCGGGGTTCGATTCCCCGTGTCGGAATCTTCCTCTTTTTCGATGACGTTTCGTTTTGCAGACGAAATATTTCACCTGAAGCTGCGTATGATTTACAGTAGGTAACCGCCCGTACTGTGCGCGGCTCTCGTATTGCGTTCAACTTGTCTTGAACCCGAACTCCAACGTTGTTGGACGTTGCTGTAAGCGGTTCACGATGCGCCATTCCCCATCCGTTACTATTACTATTGTCCTTCTGGCATGCATCTTCCTCTGTTTGGCCTCTCCCGTAACAGTCCCTTCGCCCCGCCCGCTCGTCATATGGCATGGCCTCGGAGACAGTTACGGCTCGCCCGGGATCCTTAAATTTATGGAAGAGATCAGGAGCATGTACCCAGGCATATTCGTGCACTCTGTGCATCTCGCCGACAGCCAGGAAGATGACAGACGAGCTAGTTTCGTTGAGTTATTGCCCCTTGTGCCAGGATGAGGTCAGAAAGCTAACGCGGTGTGTCGCAGTATGGGAATGTGAATTTGCAGCTCGAGAATGTGACCGAACAGGTGCGGGGTATCCCTGAGCTGAAGGGAGGGTTCGATGCTATCGGGTTCTCACAGGGTACGTCTCCTCTTCAAGCAGTCAATGTTACGGACAGATGCTTTGAGCCCCCAACGCTGACCTCACGAACCTTTGCTAGCTGGGCAGTTTCTACGCGCATACGTGGAAAGATACAATTCACCTCCGGTGCACAACCTCATCACGTTCGGCGCGCAGCATATGGGTGTGGCTGACCTGCCTGCCTGCCGGCCTTTCGACGTCCTATGCCAACTAGCGAGGAGAGCAGCGAAAGGCGGGGTGTATTCAGATTGGGCACAGACCAACATTGTCTCTGTTGAGTGTACTACGTTTGAATGCTGTTAGTTGACCTAATCCGCATACTGCGTTCCTCCCCAAGGCCCAGTACTACCGCGACCAGGACCAACTTCCCCAGTACCTCGAACACAACCACTTCCTACCAGACATTAACAACGAAGATCCCTCTTCCGTCAACGAGACATACGCTGACAACCTCAAGTTGCTCAACAAGTTCGTGCTCGTAGTCTTCAGTGAAGATAAGACCGTCGTGCCAAAGGAAAGCAGCTGGTTCGGGTCCTACGCGCCTCGAAAGGATGACCGGGACGTAGTGGCAAGTTCTGCCGAGAAGACTATTATACCGATGCGCCTGCAGCCGCTGTATGTGAACGACACTATTGGGCTAAAGACGATTGACGAACGTGGGGACCTGGTGTTTGAGACGTGCGAGGGCGACCACATGGTGCTTGGAGACTGCTGGAAGCCGTTGGTCGAGAAGTACGTTGGGGGGTCGATGCGGGAAATGTATGCTGATGTTCGAGGGCAAACGGTTCTTGGCCTTCGTGTCTAGTGCTTTGGTGGCGAATGCAAAGTACGTGATGTGGATACTTTAACCAGAGCTGAGTGCTGACCTGCCACTTGTTCCTGGATTAGCTCCGTATCGTTGTGTATTTTACAGGACCTTGTACAAGTTATAATCAAACGTTGAGTTCGTTGGAGCATTTCCCTTTCCCAATATCCCTGCGTCGTCAGAATGGATCCGAAGCACTACATCGTGGTTCTCATCCCCAAAATCCTTGGCGTCACCACACGACGCCGCGAACGCTCGAGTCCCCCCTTCATACCGCTTCCATCCGCGACCTGTTTCCACTATCTGGCTTTGGCTTTGTCTTTGTGTCGGGGCTCTTACCGACAACGTCGTCTGCCGACGGAGCAGGAGATTGCTGAACAGTGTAGGGACCGATACAAGCGTGAGTTTCGCCATGAGATCAGTATTGATGCGTTCGATTGGCCCTTGCTGACCTTGCGTTTCGTCCCTTGTGCGATCATCCTAGGATCCCGCATGATGTGGCCAGCAATCTGCTCAAAAGTTCCTGGTTTTCCGAAACATCGTTCAGTTAGGATAGGAGCCCCTCGTGAACTGCAGAGTGGAAGAAAGAAACGACAGGACTGCTGTCTCCGTACCTGTGAACTGTTGCCTACTGCGACTCGGTGGCCTCGGTGGTTTAGCTTCGTCCTGTTTGGACTGCTTTCCTGGGGACAGGCGAGGTGATGATATGCCTTCCCTTTCATTCTTTGCGTCGATATCCTCGCGAGCGCATGCGTCAGGGTAGTTCATCGGAATTGGATACATGGTGTGGAAGGCGTATGGCAGATTGTTTCGTGTAAGGCTGCAACGCGATCGTTCGTTATTTACGCTGATTAATTGGTGCGTGGTGATTTAACTCGTCATAAACTCATGGCTGTGGAGTACTCTACTAACTCCGAGATCCAGCTGTGCAGTGCCTTGGGCGTAAAAGAAACTTCGTCAAAGTCGGCCGACCGTTTGATCACTCTGTGCGTCCATCCCACTGTGAAGTCCACAACTTTTGATAACGCTGACTGTCATCCTCCACATCCATATACCCCAACCTATCCGCAGCTACGTTGGCGAGTCTCAGCCCAGCATATGCCAATTGCTTCATGCATAGTAGGTATGTCCAACTCCAGGGACATATCTACCCTTCGGCTTCTCGCCCACACCCAACCTTGCGCCTGCTTCACGCATGGGACCACTCCTAACATCCGTCTGAGTCGCACCGCCCAATCCGCGCGCTTGACTCTACGGCACATTTTGAGAACAACTCTACGGTAGACAGGCATAAACCAGAACATTCCCACCTTTCTTTCCTTCCCTCTGGCGATCATTTCCGGGCTTTGGATAACGTACCCAGCGAGCTGCTCGAGCTTTCCTGCAACGACAAGAAAAGCAAGGAAGCAAGACAGCCACGTTCAACGATTTCCTTTTTTTGTTGCCTGTTCCAGGACACTCACCAGCGAAACGTCGACTTCCAGGAGGTCTGACCGCCCCCTCTCCTTCTTCCTCCTCCTCTTCGGCTGCTTCTTGTGTGGCTCGTTGTCCAAGCACCCTGCTCACCCCCGCCGGGCCTGCCACAGTCATCCCTCCCATGCCGGCAGGATCCATACCGCCCGTACCACCCATTGCACCAGTTCCATTCCCCGACATCTGCATCGTCCCACCACCACCTTGCATTATTCCCATTCCCATCATCCCGCCAGCACTATTTGTTGGTGCTTGCATCGTCCCACAGCCCTGCACGCCCATACCCATACCCGTCCCCATGGGCATCGCTGTCGCTGGGCCTGGTTGTGTTATCCGTTGGGGCTGGGTTTGGCCTTTCAATGCACATGGCGTGGAAGTGTCAAAAGCTCATCGTGGAGATTTCCAGTCGTGTGAGGAGTACACACCGTACATCGTCGCGTTTTGCTTCATGCTCGTGGTGTGGTATAGATTGAGATACAATAGGAGTAGTAGTCGTTGTCCTTATATGCGCTGAGTGCTGGGCATTGACAGTCTGATACTTCTTCCGGCTCCGGCAAGTTGTATGCATTCACAAGGTAATGTGTATGACGATGAGTATGCATATGTGGATCTCCAGTGCTGACATGGTGGAGTTGGGGGCACACAACGTCACGGTCATTGAACGGTATGATAGCGGACGTGGCGGTTCTGGTAATTACAACTAGTTGGGGTTCTGAGACGTCGTGAACAATGAATGGTGGCTAAGAGTCTAATAGTACGTTGGACCGACACCAGGGACATAGCGTGCACCTCCCGCCCCCACCATACCGGTGTCCCGACGCATCGTAGCGTCTTGTGCTGTAGAAGGTAAAGGGGCCAACCCGGTCTGTATGACGCAGTGTCAGCGACACTGTAAATACTAGGACCCGTAGCACATACGCGTCTTGCTTGCCCACGTATCATCATCTCCGGGCTGTCTGCAACACACCCACCTACTTGTTGCAAATCACCTTTCAAATCGCAGACAGGATATTAGTGAGACAATTGAGTTGGAGTCGAGACGTAGGACGCACCGGCTATACGTGAACTAGTAGGTGGTCGAGCACCAGTCACGCCTGTGCCGACACCTGCTGACCCATAGCCCGCACCCATACCTGAGCCATAACCAGCACCCGTTCCTGCAGCACCATAACCTGCGCCTGGCATACCCGCTCCACCAACCGGAATACCAGTACCGCCCATACTTCCTCCCACAATGTTACCTGTAGGTACCACAGTCGGTGCTGGAGGCATCGCACCCACATCTGCACCAGCACCCGTACCCATACCAACACCGCCTGCTGCCACTTGGGCCAATGCTGCAGTCGGCGGTACAATAGTGACTTGAGCCGGAGCAGCTGCCATTTGAGGCATCGTACCGCTACCTACTCCTACTCCCGCCATGCTAGCATCTGTTGCGGCAGGTATGACAGCGGTAGTCGCCGGGGCTGCAGCAGTCTGGATGCTGAATGTCATTGGACGTTGTGGTGGAACACCTGGCATGACGGTCATTGTGGGCGGTACAGAGCCTGAACCTGCCCCGGATACAAGTGTTGTGGCTGGCTGTGTTGGACCAGCACCAACGGAGCCGTTGAGTGGGTACTGGATGCCAGATGGGCCGGTTACCATTGCGGGTTGAGTAGTAGTACTAGGGGTGGGGAGACTGGTTCCTGCTGGTGGTAGGTGCATGAGTAAGCTGTAGGCATTTCCAGTTGCTGACATTGCACTTACCGAGTCCACTATCGACAGCCGAGCGACCTTGGTGAATGTGAATTTCTGTGACCATGGCAGTGTGGAATTGTATGACATGTTGTCTCCAGAAAGCCGGCTCTGGCTTATATCTAATCTATGCCACTGCGACGGCAAGAGATGACGCGAATATTTGAGGCAGGCTCACCACGAGTGGATGTAGGTGCTCCAACACTATATGACAGAAAGCGGAGAGCGTTGGCTCTGATGGTGAACGGCCGTCTCAGACTTTTTCCTGCCTGTCGCGCATTGGTCCGTGCATGCTGGTCGTTCCTCTGTTCAAGTGAGCACGAGTTTCTTGTACAAGCAGGAGGGCAGGAGGCAAAGAGACAACGAGATATGAGACAGTGAGACAGAAGACAGGGAGACAATTACCTCAAAGCGTAATCATAGAGATGCTGTACGAAACGAGAAACATAAAACTAGGCTGCACCTTTGTAACAATCCGTGCCATCAATGTCTGAAACTTTGTCCTTTGGCTATCGAGGTAATATTGTGTTACAAGAGCAACAGCGACTGTGCCTCCTGTCTCCGAGTGTTGTCTCCCTGTCTCGTTGTCTCTTTGCCTAATGTGTGGAACCAAGACTAGATGTACAAGTGCTGAGGATGGTGGCAGAGCCCGCACCGCTGAGCGCAGTAAGCCACTGGGAGGATAATGTGTGATGAGAGAAGGAAGTGGGCAGGCGGTTGCCAGTGGCATAGGGCGGGAGATGGAGGCGTAAGTAGCGCCACAGGATTAATGTCACTGGCGATGCGATGGACGGCACACATCGATTGACTCACAGCTTTAAAAAAAAACCTGCGATGCGTGGCAACGAGCGTAAGTACTTTAGATACCTTTGCAACTGTGGTATTGACAGTCCGGGGAATGCGCGCTCCTTTGATCTTGGGGCTTGCATCAACGATTTCAACCTAGAAAACCAACATGGCAGTGTGTGACATGGTACTTTCTACGTATGACTCTCTGCTTCGTTGAAAATGTGAATGTGATTGGCTTTGAACTACGGTCAGATCTTTCTGCAGTTGATTGGTATGGCTGCCGTTCGAGCTCGTGCCTTTTTTGGAGACCGCCAGTGTAGTGGTGCATCGACCAAGGCCATGGCGGCCATAGCGTCAGAAAATAGCCAATCAGAATGCCGACGACGAGTGTCATAAGAATTATTTCCACGCACGACGTCGCTCGGGCCTCCATCCGCTTCACAATTCAGCTGAGCATGGACTCCGTTCAAATTGAGGAACTTGTGGTGGTGCTTGAGTGAGAGTAAGGTCAACTTTGACACGGTTGAGGCTCGGACCCCGCAAGCGGCTCAGTCGCGAAACTAAAGATGATGTATAAGGAACCCAGAGTTGTATGATACAATGCTTTTAACTCTACAAAGGAGTACTGTAAATAGGTCGCCAATAGAAAGTCACACATGTACAGAGATGCAATGAGATGAGTGGACGAAGAGCTCGAGAGTGCAGAAGAATCAAATGTGCAAGGATAAGAATCAAACGTTCAATGAGAAGAATCAAGTGTCCAAAGAGAAGAATCCACATCAACCAAGAAGGGTATCCAGAGAAAGGAGTCCAAGAAAATGTCGTACACCAATTATGCGTAGAGAGAGCAAGACGAAAGTGGTTCGTATGCGAACAACGACGGCAAGTCCAGCTGCGGCTCGAGCTCAGGCAAGAGGTATCCACCCTGATAGTAAGTCGCCTCCGGCGGATGCTGCCAAGCACTCGGGAACTGTGCTTGCTCTAACGTCGGGAGCCAGCTCGATGAAGTTGAAGCCTGAGGCTGGTAGAGCATATTCATGTCGCTGTACTGAGGGAGATAGGACTGCGCTTGCTGGGCACCTTGAGAGATAAAGTCGTATCCGTAGTTGTTGTTGAAGGTATCGGATTGGAACATGCCTGGGACTTCACGTCCGAACAGCGAGCTGGGGTGGTTCCACATAAAGTCATTAAGCGACGGCTCTGCCGAGGGAGAGGGAGTTGCCCACGTAGAGCTGGAAGCGAGTGATGACATTGAAGAGGAGGAGGACATGGACGGTTCTGGCGACGGGACGGAAACTCGCACGCCGGTGGGAGCGTTGGTCTTCTTCACACGCGTGGCTGCTTTCTTTGCGTGCGAAGGGCGAGCAGATGAGGCTTTCTTCAACCTGAAATTGGGGTGTTTCTGGTTCATGTGTTCGACCATACTGTCGTGCCGCTCAGCAGTAACACTGATTCGAACAATGATGGCATGGTCAGTTCAAGTGTTAAGTAGTTGCACATGCGCAAGGAAACTCACTGATAACCGCAGCCAGCTACCTCACAACGGATATTCCTTACGAGCAGGCTGGCAGGAATGCCGAGTATCTTGGCCACATTCGCGCAGTGGTTGACAGAGACAGGATGTCTTTTCAACGTGTGCAGGTTTTTGAGGCTGAACGAGCGCATATGAGCTGACAGTTCAAGTTTCGGGTCGTAGTGGCAAGTAAAGCAGTACGAGATCTACAAGTCATGTCGAGTTAGTTGAGCGCATCCACCACGACATGGAGGGTACTGACTTTCTTTCCATCTGCCATAGTACAGATCTTGGTATCGAAGATGGAGGGCTCGACTCCGACCGTTCGACAAGCCTCTTCTATCCGCTCCTTGATAGGCATGTCTTCCGGGAACTGCAGGCTTTCCTGAGGATCCCTTCGCGCATGCGGGCAGGTTTTTAACATCTTCTTCCAGTCCGCGAGCAATTCGTCGTAAAGAGGGAAGTCCTGCGTCGCGGAATAGTTGTTGACGGTGGCTCCCTTTGAGGGTCTCGAGGTGGCGATAAGGTGAAGAGGCTGATTGGGTGATGCTGTGTAGGAGGTAAGCCTACGAGAGGAGATACGCGCAGATGATCGAATGGCAGGCATTTCTGAGAGGCGAAGAAGGTGTAATGTGATGAGTTATCACTGATAGGTAGGCGGGAATGTTGACTTCAGAAGAGAGTCGAGGAGTTGCTGGGGATCTGCAATGGCCCAGCATTCGTGGTATAAGTACCCATGCATCCCCGCTGAGTCTGCAGTGTACATAGTGTCGTAGAAGGACTTGCCACTCGAACTCATGGCGTTGTCCATTGCGTCCAACTTTTGGTCTTTTGATGGGACGTCGCGCCCTTTTGGCGACGGTACGCTCTGACCCAGCAGCCTAAAAGACCAAAATGCACGAGGCAAAAGCATTTCGATCTCTAGATCTGGGCCGTCGCCTCAATCTAAACGCAAAACGGCAACCACGGTCGTCACGGAGTGCACAGCAGCCAATGAGCTGTCGTATGTCTTTTGGTCCAAGGTGTGGCCCGCGAACCGGGTGTTATATCTTTTGGTCCAAGGTTTTTGGATGTTTTGATGGCGAAGGAGCACAGCGCAGGCCGAGCGAACTTCTTCGTGGAATCCTTGCGCTGAACTTGTACTATCACAGGTGAGACACGCAGCTGAGGTTATTCCGAATCCTTGCTGCTGTCGGTCCTGAGCGTGAGTACGCTTTCAGGAAGGGGCACCTTGCTGACATGCCGTATGCCAGCGTTTGAGAGGAAGGTTTGGGATGGAGCGAGAGTGAGCGGGTTGTTATGCTAGCAAAAGCATCCGGATTCCAAAGCCTGGCATGATGGGTTGCGGCCAGAATCGGGCGGCGCGACGAGCTTGTACATTCAACTTCGATGTAAGCGGGATAAGCACAGCAGTGGTGTCGACTATCGTTTTGTTCCTATCCATATAGACCGGGAGCTTGTTATGGATGGCAATATTTTTGCAGGTCGCATGAGCTGTCAGTAATGCCACGGGAGATCCTGGTCGAAAACAGACAATAGAACCTAGCAATGCCGACTTGAGCCCGATATGGACACCGACTAGCCCAATCCGGATTAGCACCGTTCGGCAGCGCTGGGATAGCACAGCCAGCGGCGTACAACTCGAATTATTAAAGATAATGCGATTTGTCTGCTGCTCCACAAGGTGTAGTCAGGACAAGCAGTCTCCCTACGAAACTCAACACTTACTGGGTGCCGCCGAACAGACTCGTCACTGCAATTTGTGGCAACAATGATTGAAATTATCCCAAAGAATAGCAAACACTCAGCTGCTCTCTAGTAGGAGTACGGTCGATCCAAGCTCCTGCAAACAGATCATTCGTCAGTGCATCTTCTTATAGGTCTTGCTACTCACAAGCGGCATATGAGCAGCTCAGGGACTCTGTCAATGGAGCCATGGTGCCTAGCGCGATACCAAAACGCAAATGACTTACAACTCGTAGTGGCAGGAGCCAGAGCAGTCGTAGCAATTGTTTCTCCACCAGCATAGCGGCAAGAGCAGAAACCTCGATGCTTTCGATAGAGTGTGGTCTCGGTGAAGAACGTTGAACGATGAGGTCGGGACCCCCGATACCCGCCGCTGGCGAACGACTCCGGAAGACGAGTACCTGAGGACGCTTTGCTGAGCGCGCACAAGTAGACCTAGCAGCTGGCACCAGGAATAGGTGAACCGACCGTATCACACTATGGTAAAGCACCTTACATTGAGTTTTCGTTGGCATCTTAGTGTGAATGTGAATAAGTATAGAGATAGTAGGTAAATAGGTGTCTACATAGGTGAATATACGAGACATAGCGACCATACTCCTATGAGCGCGAATAGTATACGGCGTGTCGTGGTATATGCAACGGTACATCAAGCGAGGGGAAATGAAGAAACGCGAGGTTACGACGTGGGTGATTGTCCAGTGCGATTAAGCCTGGACTTATCTCTTCCAGTGTGCTTGTTTCTTTGTCGCGTATTTGCAGCTGACATGCGGTACCTGCTGTCTCAGCCATGGCAGAATACTTGGATCTATCTTCTCGCAGCCATCGATGGCCAAAGACTCCAGCTTCGCAATTGTGGGACTTTGGTCTTCCGGCAGTGCAAGCACACTTGAACGACTACGTGCTTTGACGAGACGTACGATGGGTCCGTCGCGCACGTCCGGACACCGGGAGAAGTCGACTGACGTCAATTTGGGGCAAATGAGTCCTGCGCCGTTCGTCTCCCGCGTTGCGCTGTCTACTCCGGCAAGTGCTTCAATGACCGCGTCTAAGCCAGAGATCCATCGCAGATGAATCGCATTCAGCTCAGTAGCTGCGTTCAAAAGTTGAACGAGCATCTCCTGGTCCAAGATATGCCCAGTGTTGATCACCAGAGATTCCAATCTCGAAACGGATTTGCTTTCTAAAAGTCGTCTAAGACTGCGATCCAGGGTATTGCCTGAGCGCTCGAGCTTGAGACTGCGCAAATTAGGCAACACAAGTCGCGGAAGGATCTGACCGGCGCTGGCATTGATGTATCCGACCAAGCTGAGAGTAGTCAACCAGGACAACTCGATCTGAGAAGGCAGCTCCTCGGGAAGAGGGCGTTCAGGTTCGTCACGCCTGCGCAAGCGGCTCACGAACCACAGTTCAAGGGCTTGTAGATTTGCGTTGCGGTGCAACAGCCGTAGCAAGTCAGGCACGTCCTGTTCAGAAATTGCGGCGTGAGATAACTCAGTGATTTGCCCGCTACATTCCGCCAAATTTGTCCAATCAACGGGAGTGGCGTTCGCAATGAGCCGGCGCAGACGCAATTTCGAGGTATTGTGGAACCATCGATGGGTGTCCTGTTCACCTAGCTCTACCGTTTCGAGATTGCTCATAATTGACGGCGTGAGTTGCGGTAGAGCCGAGGTTATATCTTTCCAGTTGCAGGCTGTCACCGTCAGGCAGCGAAGAGAGTACAGTGAGATATCGTTGAGGATTTCGAGTGCCCACAACACTTCCTTGCCGCCCCGCAGATGCAATTCCTTCAATATTCCACGACTGCGCAGTTTCCATAACTTGGCTTTCTCGACTGGCTTCTTGTCTGACAGCGACAGCGTACGCCATAACGCGGGTGTGGACGTAACAATGCGTCGCCAGCCTTGACAGATTTGGGCTAGAACAACCACTGCGGCGTGGTCGTCTTCATGAAGAAGGTGGAAGATCGTCGCGGCGATCTCTATGGGCAACGATCCAAAGTGTTGAAAGGTCTTCTTGGCCAACTGTCGCTCCTCTTCCGCCTTACGCGCAAGATCTCCTACAATGGCCATCCGGAGGGTCTCGAACTCGCGTCGTTTGCCTTCGTTGGACTTCAAACGCTGGATAGCATGGTCGACCATAGATAGCGCGGTGCGATACTTGCGAATGTCCTTGAACAGTCGAGCAGACCGTGCGTAGCCCTTCCATTGCGCTCAGTCAAGCTATGTTCTACACGAGTACAGTAGTCCACTTACTTGCCAACGACTTGGGTTCAAGGTGATGACTTTCTGCGCATCGTACAAGGCCTTGTTCGTTCGGCCTAGCTTCTCGTACGCGGCCGCACGCGAGTCGTAGACAAGCGGGTCGTCGGGTGCCAGGCGTATGGCCTGCGGCGGGTCAGGATACGACAGGAGCTATGCCACCTCTGGCAACGAGCAACGCTTACCTCGTTGAAGTACCGTAGGGCCTCCTTGTATTGGCCAGCTTTAAAGCTTGCTATGCCTCTGGTGAACGCGACCTGTTTGTCCGCCATATGATGATGAGCCCGATAGAAGTCAGAGCCACGCGATGCGTGATGTTTACCTTTGGACGCGTTATTTGGGCTTGTTTAACCTCCAAGTTGCCGCCGAGTCACGCCTAAGTGATGTAACAGCTGCAGGCAGCTTGTCACGCTATACAGTCACGCGGCAATGCCCGGTCGCAACCCACAAACGAAATCTGGCGATCGAGATGGGCGCTAACTAACTTCCCCCCATCCACAGGAAAGACCAAAAGCATGAGGTGTGTTCTACTCGCTATTGTTGGCGACGTATGATTGACTCCAGTCATCGACTATGATAGCGGAAGCAAGCTCTCAGTGGCAAGCGTGCGGGGCTCTGTTAAGGAGCTCCTCGCCGATGCAAACGGCGAGAAGAGACGCAACTTTGTTGAGACCATCGAGCTCCAGATTGGTCTCAAGAACTACGACCCCCAGAGAGACAAGCGTTTCTCGGGAACTGTGAAGTGCGTTGCGACTGTGGGTAATCTAAGTTTTTCTTGGACTAAGAGCCTTCTTTCAACAGACTGCCCACCGTTCCCCGTCCCCGCATGTCCATCTGCATTCTTGCGGATGCTGCAGATATCGATCGTGCTAAGCAGATCGACCTCGAGTACATGTCGGTTGACGATTTGAAAAAGCTGAACAAGAACAAGAAGCTCGTGAAGAAGCTCGCCAAGAAATACGACGCTTTCCTTTCCTCTGAGACGCTCATCAAGCAGATTCCTCGTTTGCTTGGCCCGGGTCTCTCCAAGGGTGAGCTGCGACCCAAAATGGTTTCCACCGTAAATCTCTAAGCAATATTTGTACATCCAGCCGGCAAGTTCCCCACTCCTGTCGCTCATGCTGAGGACCTCACCAACAAGATCACCGAGGTTCGCTCGACGATCAAGTTCCAGCTGAAGAAAGTTCTCTGCTTGGGTGTCGCCGTCGGCCACGTCCAGATGACTGAGGACCAGGTGCTCGGAAACGTCATGTTGAGCATCAACTTCCTAGTATCTTTGCTCAAGAAGAACTGGCAAAACGTCAAGTCGCTGCACATCAAGTCCACGATGGGCAAGCCTGTTCGTCTCTTTTAAACAACGGAGGGTGGCTGGAGAGCGTTGTATGAGTCTATCCTGGGGCCGTAATGCAAAACATGAAGCCCCGCACGCTTAGACCAACGGCTTCTGAGGGGGTGGGAGTCGATTGGGAGCTGATGCGGTCTCAGGTTTGATTTGGATTTGCGTTCTTTATTGCGGATGTTATGACCACGATGTAGCCTATAGCATATGCATGCGTTTGCGCATCATCTGAGCAACATGTAAGCGCAGGCCCGAGAACCACCCACGGTACCGCCGCACCGTGAGACATTGTGTGGTACGTAGGATTTTCATTCCTGTGTCAAATAGACTCGATACTGAACATAGCAGCCGGTTGGACTGCGCACCTCGGTACGAGGTTCCCAGCCTCATGTGGCAGGCGTTCTTTAAGCTGAATTCAATTCCTTCATATTAGAGCACCCCACGAATCACAGCTATTATGCATCGCCGTGCTGTACGGGAATACGGGATGCTCAGGACGACACTCAGTGGCTATGCCATGCCGCACCATGTCATATTCTGGGCCCGGAGAGCTCCCCTATTAGTCTTGATTTGTTCGTCCTCTTCCATTCCTTCACACAAAACGCAGCCATCGCTGTCTACACTGACGTTTTGTGCCTTCCTCTGATGCTCAGGGTCCTGCGCGCTCATCGATAGTTTGGCGCCTACAAGTCCATCTTTCCAGAAAGCTTGATGGCCGCTGTAGGGCTCATTGAATCGATGTTCAGGGTCCGAGGCCAAGTTTACAGTGGCCTCCGTGGTTAACGTTGGTCGGGCTGGAGTTTATATACCCATGATGCCTTTTGGATGTGCTATATGGACACCATCGAGTCCCAAACGCGCACCCGATATTGCCAGCTAGTTTTCCAACCAACCATCTATCCCACCACGTACAACCCCACCATGATGATGATGAGAGAAGAGGTTAGTGTCGCGATCTGCGTGTATAGGGGTTAGAAATCACTCACCTTGATTGCTGCAGCTGTCGCCGCCAAGTTCTCAGACAAAGACAATGCTCACGCCGGTGCAAGTGCCCTATCAGCCGTACACTTCCAAACGCAAACAGTACGGATGGCGACGCAAGGCCCCAATCTTCTTCGAGACCGACATTGGCAAAGGTATCTCTCTCATGGACGCCCTGCACGGACATGTTCACGGTCTAGTAGACCGACATGAACCCATCCTTGAAGGGTGTGGAGACAAAGTCAGTTATCACATCGACGTACGTGACATTCCTTGTTGGCCAGTCATGTTTGACATCCTGAATGAACAACTGAACCTCTCGGTTGGGATTAGTTCCACGGATACATACCCCTCAGATGCCAGAAGTACTCCTTCTACCAAAACCATGGGAAAAAGTACCCGAACACGCGCGCAAAGGTAGTCAGACAGATCGCGGAAGCCGTACAAGACTTCATCGAAAAAGTAAGCTTCTTCCGTGATGCCATTGCTTGCTTACGGTGTATTCATGTAATTATGGCACGTACAGAGACAGTACGACATACACACCGACGACTGGCGCGTCGGCCCAGGTTACATCGAGCTCAAGGACCTGTACCTTCTCGAGCTGCGACACGTTGGGACCGGGTGCTTCCAACCGATTCTTGGGGTTCTTCGACCGTCCCTTCTCCCGTCTCGCATCCCCTCTTACATCACATACTAGAGCATCGATTTTTCCTTCTTTTGCTTCGTGAACGGACCAAGTCGTTGACGGCTTGCGGTTATGATCATGACTCCATCACAAGTTTCTTTTACTCCCTGTAGCACAAAATACTTTCTTTCTCTGTCCGTCACAACGCATCACGCAAACTATGTAGCATTCTACCGTTTTCATTAGCATATATCGAATCGCGTATAAATTACTGGCAGTGATTTGTTGTACCGACGAGTGAAGAGAAAAAGCAAGAACGAAACAACTTGAAAGCAGGACAGAGTCGTAAAGTACATTACGTACGCGGGGGGAAGGGTGAATTCTTCTACCGTACAAGTACATCCTATTCGCACATAGTATGGTGAATTTCCCAGATGAACGGTAAACGTCTATAGCTCCTACAGCCGCCCTTGACAAATTGCGTTTCAAGTGTCCGGGAGTCTAGCGCGCGTATCCCACTCTGACCTGCTCCCTCCTCATCGGTTCGACGCTACCGGTACGAGATCTCTTCGTTTCGTACCCACTCGTACTGAGCCTCCTACTCCTAGGCTTATGTCCCTTCGTGTCAATGACGATCGTAGAGCCAGCAGGTGCTTGCAAATTTCTGCCGTTAGCAACAATTGTCGCACCGCCTCTCGCCCCATTCATCCCGTTTATCCCGCCGTCCGCGTACGGGGACTGTTGCTGCTGGTACGAGAGTGTTTCCGGGGGTTGCTGCATATACTGCATCGAAGCACCCCCAAATCCAGCTTGCGACCCTGCGTACCCCGCAGGCGCAGGCATCCCGCTTACACCGCCGCCATATGGACTGGGAGGATTGACACCATACGTAGCCGCTTGATTGCCCGCGCCTTGATATCCGCCTGGGAAGGACACGCCTGCCCCGCCTGTAAATTGCATGCCAGCAGTCGAGCCGGCAACGCCGAAGCCGACACCTGTACCCATAGGAGGAGTGGTGCCTCCGTACATCGCATTTGTGGCTCCAGCACCACCCATACCTCCGAAGCCGCCTCCTGGCACTGATATACCTCCAGGGCCTGCGCCAGGCATACCATTGACCAGGCCGCCGCCATATGGCGAGGACCCTGTGCCGGGTAGGGCGGACATGCCATAAGGTGAACCTCCGGGTCCACCGTACGGCGCGCCTCCAGCGCCTATGCCTGCACCTGGAATGGGCATGGCAGATGTAGTTGGTGGGTAGTAAGGTGACCCGCCTGTGGCGTATCCCCCGGAGCCTGTCGACCCTGCGCGTGCATGCATGTTGATTGGGTCTGAGTATGGCGTGCCTGCATAGTTGGCAGAGGAGTCCGCGCGGAGAACGATGGGCGAAGCTTCTGCTGTGGAGTATCTGCGGCTGCGCCTTCGGGAAGCGCTGCCGTACTCTACGGGTGCCTCATAGCCGCGTGTCCTTCCATCCATCACCTGACATAAAAGGTTCAACGTCTTTGGTGTGCAAATTTGGCGGAATACATACGCTGAAAGCAATACGAGACGCTGTGAGAGCGGCGGATTCCAGACAGTCACGTAATCCGTATGTATCTGTGGGGCGGCCCGATAATTGCCAGAGACCACTTGCTGTTTAAAAAGTGTGGTCAGGGAAGCATTGTCAAACACATGGATAGACAAAGCACACGCCTTCAGCAATGGCCAAGCCTACAAGACCTTCCCTTTCACGGTCGATCATTCCTGCGAGAGGTTCAAAGAGAAGACGATTGTGATGCTTCCAGTAACGATACGCTTCGTAGCCAGCAGCAATGCCAATGTCTGCGGGAAGGAGTTGCGTAAGGTTGACCTACCAGCACAACTTTAGATTCATCATTTGACCAGACACAGACGAACGAACCATGCCACTATAGACTCTCCGCTGCCAGATCCTAGCCTCGTAGGTACCGACACCGCCTGATGGACCAAAGTCACGAGTACGGTTCATGACTGTGTAGTAGAGGTTACTGCTCCGAAGTGAGCGGGCTTTGTCAAGATCTAGTGAATGTTGGAAAGCATACTGGTCAGGATTAGGCGCATGAGCGCGATAGTAGTCGAATCCAGTCCCTGCAAGTAGTGTCAGTATCCCGGCACGAAAGCTCGACTGTTCAAGACGCACATGTTGGTCTGGGTTGGTAGGGCGGCGTAGGAGGTGCTCGGAACTGAAATTGTGAAGATCCCCAAGCCGGAAGTTGTGTGCGATAGTAGTCGTAAGACGAGATGTAGTTCATCGCTAGGAAGCGTGGACCCTGACACTGGTAGTTATGATAGTTCCAGTAGTAAGTGAGAGTGGCAAACGTTGAGTGGCAAAGACGATGGGAGAGGATAAGAGTTGGGAGAAAGAATACCGGTGATGGCAGAGCGAGGACGAGTGGAGCCCAGCTAGGTTTCGCCGACTTATTGGACTCCTCCCACGGCCAAGTCCCACTTTCACTACCATGTCATTTCGAACATTGGAAAAAGGTGATTGCCTTTGACGTCACGCGCCGAGGCCGTCTCCGCCAATAGCATTCTCCGCAGGGAGGTCGTGCGCACAAAGGGCTGCAGTCCTTTGTCATCCTGCGTGCAAGACGACGAGTTGCAGCAGGATACAGCGAGGCAGGTCCTAGGACAAAGGCGTCAGTACCACCAGCTGACTGTGACAAAGTGCCTCCCCGTGTTAGCGGTCTAACCCAAAGCAGCGCGCCGCAGATCTGCAACATGTCGATAGAGTTTGTTGTTGAGTGTCCACTGGTCCCAAGGTCATCTCTTCACTACATTGATTGCCACAAGCAGGAGGCAGTGAGTGGCTCGAAAGAAACCAGGAGAGGTCGCAAAATGTGGCAACATCTTGAGCGCTTATTATCACGTGTTCGACGCGCATGTATAATGGGCGCTTTTGTACTGGACCTTTGCCAGGCATGTCAGGTCAGCTAGGATCACCTTGACCCCTCCGTCAGTTCACTCACCCAAGAACACACTTCTATACAGACTACGCAGTGTTCTCCCTCCCAGAGTTTGATCCCAACGAATATGCGAACGCTGTCTTAGCTGGGGAAGCATATCCGCATCCCACTGGCGGTCCTTCAAGCACTGGAACTAACAAGACCATCGCAGCTAGCAACGGCATATCGTCTGCTTTGAGGCTGAATGGCTCAAGAAGTGGGACAGATGCTGAGGACATCTCCGTCGCTATCTCAAAATTGACATATAATATCGAGGATGTCGAGAAGCAGCTCAAGACTGTGGTATGTTAGTAGTTGTCATGCAGTGGCGGGGCTGCAACTCAACGCTGTATGTCTCAAGGTTACGGTGCACCATGAAGATCTTCTAGTACAGGCGGCAGGAGTGACTGAGCTTGAAGGCTCGCTCAGCTCTGTACGAGGTGGACTACAGGAGTTGGATGTATCCTTGGACAAGTGCGTCTCTACTAGATACTACGCTACCACGTGTGTGCTGATGCAGTACACAACGGCAGGCTGAGAGCAAAGATTCGTACTCCTTATCAGATTTTGTCCACGCATGTCACCAGGCTCGAGCGACTACAGCAAGCCTCAGACATCCTCCGTCGAACATCACGCTTCGTGGTTCTCACCAAACGGCTGCAAATGCAATTGTCTGAAATGGACCGAGCGGGCGATATCGCTTTCTCTGCATCAGAGAGTAAGACTATCGCGTCTGGCTCGAAGTCATCAGATTTGACCAACGGAGACGGCGGGCGGAAAAGTACTGATTCTCTGAGCACGTTAGCAGGCACAGTAGTGGGATCTCTTGAAGAGGACGACAAAGAGCGTGTCATTGCAAAAGCGGCGCTCACTATAGCGGAGTTGGGTCAGTCGGCCTGATGTTGCTGATTCGCGGACTGAGCTGATTATTGAGGCGTATTCAGTATCTCTTATGGAACCTCCAGCGACCTCAGCGGATCTTTCAACACCTACAAGCGGTACAGAGCATGTTCCACTGTCGTCTGTGAAAATTGTTTCGACATACTTGTCCTACGTTGAATCCGCGAGAGAGAGAGTCACATACGACATGGAGCAGATGGTGATCAACGGATTGCGAACACGCGTGCGTATTCTCCTATACATCTCAACATCGCTTGTAGTCAATAACTGGGACTGTAGAATCGAAGTCTCTTAGCCTCTTCCCTTCAAACTGCGCACAATCTTCGTGTTTTGCCCGACTTGGTACAGAACTTGGTTTCAGATCTCAGTGATGCCGTAGAAGCACGGATACGATATGCCTTTGACCTCACACGATTGGCCAAGGAGGTCACTGCGAAAGGTAGTGTTGATAATAAGAGCTATTATTTGTGACTCATGGCAGTATAGATCCCCAAGCCCCTGCGTCCTCCAATCCACTCTACAAGTCTCGCTTCCGTACAGAGCCAACGAATGTGACTGCACCGCAGTGGCAAGCGGTGTTGTGGAGTAGCCTAGAAAATCTTATCGAAGAGATGGCGGACTGCTGTATCAAGGTATACACGCTAGAGAAAGTCTTAATTCTCAAGAAGGATGCAGTATCGCAAGTGGTATTTTTGGATGAAGCCATGAAGGTATTGCCATCGATGCGCGGGTAGACTATGTTTGCTGATGTGGCTCTCTCACTGAGGTCATCGAGAACAAGCCGAGTGCGACATTCTGGAGTTCCCTGGGTCAGTCACTAGAGAAGCAAATTCGTGATGCGACAAAAGGTATTATTTGCCTTCATGTACAATTCCATCATCTGAACGTACAATATTAGCTTCAAGCTTCTTACAACAAACTTTGAGCAGCAACTACCCTAGACTTCTGCGGCTCTTCCATTCGTTTTTTGCGAAGATCGCTGTGCACACTGATACAGTTTATACCCAAGCTTATCAAAGGTATGTCCCAATCTAACATCCCATGTCAGCAATGCTAAAGCCATGGAAGCCCAGAAACAGTCCTTGTTCTACGCGCATTGATGACGTTCGAGTCTCTATACCTATCTCGGGCTTCTAACCGGCTGAACGAAGCAATATCGCAAGCATTCGCCGCCGGCTCCAGGGGCCCTCCTGGCCAGGCAGAAGGTATCAACATCGCCCGTGCTATCGCCAACGAACTTGACTCTGCCAAATTCGACCCGCTGCTGGTCAAGGCTGCTGCCAGGTATACGTCGACCAGCATGGAGAGTCTAGTGAGCCGTGCAGACAACTTGGTCCGTCCTCTTTTCTATTTCAAATCCGCACAACCGCTGATGGCGACGGCAGGCTGCCAGAGAGCGAGCGGCAGTTAGTTTATCAGGTCCGGTTGCTACCCCACCGCAAGTGCTCAATGGCCAATTGGCGACGTGTTTATGGCACTGCTGGTCACGACTTGATAAATTACAAGAAGAATATCCAGACCCTGTAATGAGTATTCTCAAGACGGGTATCTCTGTACGTGATTTTGCGGCTCCATTGCAAACAGTACACCTTACTGCACATACTATAGAACGCTCACAGATCCTTCGAGCGCATTGTCGACCCACTCGCTGCTGCCATCCGCCGTGAACTTAGTGCTATGATTGCCAAGCTGCACAAGCAAGACTTTAGCGATAACGTCGACCCCATGTCTGCCATGGGTGGCGGCGCAAGTGCATACATGAAGGACCTGTGCGAGAAACTTACGTTCATCAAGGCGGAAGTGCTCAGTCAATTCAACATTCCAGTGTTTAGCCGGGGATGGTGCGCCAATTCAAATCATATTGTATAGGGATTAACGGCCTTGCGACAGGATCACATCCATTGTGCAATACGTGATGAAGAATTTCGTGCTTCATGCGTCCATAGTCAAGCCGCTTGGAGAAACTGGGAAGCTGCAGCTGACGAGTGACATGACCGAGCTCGAGTTTGCGTTGAGTGCGTTCATGAGTGACAAGGCGCAGAACAAGCGCGGCGCCAATTGGGGGAGCGTGCAAGACGAGTATCGGTGCCTCAGGGCGATGCGGTAGATCTTCTCACCACGAGAACCGAAGTCAAACGCTAACAATGTCCCTCCTGTTTTTGCGCCAGACCCTTGCTGTTTCTGGAGAATTCCCTGCTCGCGTCTCCCAAACACACAGCGAGTCTTCCACCACTCATTGTTCTACACCACGTCTTGGTCCGGTCGCCGATTCCCCTACCGCATGCGCTACACGGATGGGCGGAGGCGGAATACGTTCGTTGGGTGAACGAACATAACGAAGAAGAGGCGTGGAGTCTCGTTGAGAGCGATTTGTCCCATTGGGAGCAGATTGCTGCAGCGGAAGGGACTGACACGGCTGAAGCGGCGCAATACGTGCAGATAGCGAGAAGTATCCTTGTTCATGCCAAAAATGCGAGCTCGTGATATTTTGCTGGCTTCTTCACAATGAGGGCGAATTGTGACGGAAGTGGTTGTGCGTAAGGTCAGTCAGACAAGATTCATTCCCGTCCGATTCCCTGTGCCTCAGGGCCCAGGCTGTAGAACTGCAAACCAGTCCCGCATGCTAAGACCTGCTAGAACATCTCTTCTTTGTTATTGTTGCCGATATACTGTGTTATTCACGTAACTAAACTCGATGCATGGTCGACTGGCGGATGCTAATGGTCAATCGTACTTGCTTACCTTCCCTTTGAAGAAGACAGATCTGTAGATCGCTGCCAGTGTGACTGTAGTTGTGAGAATTTGTGACACTGTGGGGGGTTCCAGGCCCTGGCGCTTACTACCTGGTCGTCAAAGTTGCGCCCGGCGATGGGTCGAGCGTAAACTTGTTCATGTATTCCTGATTTATTCTTTCTCTTGTCTCTTTCTCTTTGCTACGGCTCCCTCTTTCCCCTAAGGCTGTCTGTATCGTTTATCGAGGTCGCAACGTCCGGGACTATGCTCGAAGTCCAAGTGTCTTCCCCCGCGCCAGACAGCAGCAACCAGGGTGGCAAGCACAGTCTTGCCGACCTCAGCAGGAATGCATCGGTTATATCATCATCGTCAGACTCCAGCTCAACGTCGGATTTGACTTTACACACGCCTGTGCGGCCACGACCCATTCGCACCTTCTCCTCACCTCAGCGGCCGCTGCGTTCCAAGAGCCCGGGTTCACCACGTACACCACGGAGTTCGCGGGCTCCTGCATACCTCGCAAGGGAGTTGGGGATACCTGTCGAGGAGGATGACTTACCTGGAGAGCTTCGACCGCCACAAATGCCTGCAGCAGTACAGCCTCGCTCGAGGAACAGCTCGATTAATGGACGCATCAGCGCGCAGGACTTCGATTTTGGGCGAGTGCTTGGGGAGGGGTCATACTCTACCGTGAGTTCTCAATGTGTCTGGCCGGCATAGGGTATAATTGGAATGCCGCACAGGTTATGCTGGCGCGACATCGTAATACCGGGAAGGAGTACGCCATCAAGGTTCTGGACAAGGGCCATTTAAAGCGCAATAATAAGCTGGCGACTGCGCTGGCAGAGAAGAACACCTTGGTGCGATTAGGAGCGGGACATCCTGGCATAGTGCACTTGCACTGGACGTTCCAGGATGAGTGGAGTCTTTGTGAGTTGACGTGTTCGGAATTGCACGTCCGAAAGGTGTTTATCACTTCGACAGTCTTCGTGTTGGATCTTGCAAGAAACGGGGAGATACAGTCTCGGATTTCCCGACTCGGCTCTCTTTCGCTGCCTTGTTGCCGGTATTACACTGCTCAGCTAATTGATGCACTCGACTACATGCATACCAAAGGAGTAATACACCGGTAGGTCTCATCCTTGTTGACTGTCCCATGCATATTGACATTTCAACCCAGAGATCTAAAGCCAGAGAACCTGCTTCTTGACGACAGCTTTCGCCTCAAACTTACCGACTTTGGGACAGGGAAGATTCTCACGACGGGAGTGGAACGCTCAAAGACATGGGTGGGCACGGCACAATACATCTCTCCAGAGCTGTTGGAGAGCAGCGAGTCCAGCAAAAGGTTTGCTCTACCTCTGCTCTCATCAGCTCATGATTGACCCTCATTTAGCTCAGATCTGTGGTCACTAGGTTGCATCGTTTATCAGATGGTTTCGGGTCGTTTTGCATTCCAAGGGCTTTCTGAATACTTGACATGGCAGAAGATCAAACAAATTGACTACAGCTTTCCAGAAGGATTCGATAATGAGGCGAAAGACCTTGTGCAAAAGCTGTTGGCAAGTGTTGTCATCGCCTAAACGTTACTCGGCATTAAGTAATTTGTAGGTCCGGGATCCTACGCGACGTTTAGGTGCAGGAGCACCAGGAAGCACGAACGACATGCAAGCGCTCCGTGCACACTCCTTTTTCTCTACTATTGATTGGAAGACGCTTTGGACGTCACCGGCTCCGCCACTTGAAGCCGGAATGGTGAAAAAGGATCTTCAACTATCAGGACGGACGGACGGAGTTCATACTTGGGAGGACGTTGGGGCAGCGTGGGATGACCTTGTTGACGGTGACCGAGACGAGGATGAGATGAGTTGGGCATCAGATGACGGCGGAGAAGGTTTCAAGCCTGGCAGTGCCGACACGAACGACAGTGGCTTGCGGTTATATGAGGAAGCGGTGGGGCCAAAGGGTGAGACACGGCCTCTTGCACCGTCACCACCTTCTTCAACTGGGTCTGGAGGTGCAGAACACAACGGACAGCTGACACCTCGTCCATTGAGCATGACCAACGGCTCAACCACGAACTGCGCGAACGGTTCATCGCATACACATTCTGGGTCATCTGGAGTACGCTTTAAGGAGGCAACTAAATCCAGCTCTCCTCCAGAGCAACGACCAACGCCTCATCTGGTAGACGATCTGCCAGATTCGGGCACGGAAGCAGACGAGGACAGGGATACAGTAGCCGCTACGTTGGACGATATCCCCACGGCAGTACGCACTCAAGCGATTGATGTGCCATTCGCTCCAAACGGTATCCGTGACTCATATTCCACGGGTTCTGCAACTAGTTCATCGGATGGAGGGAGCCCGCCGTTGCCGGCCTTGGATGCCACGCTGAGTCGTGGGAGGAATCGCGCACAAACCCCAATACAAGGGCACGGAGCCTTGAGCGACGACGAGGAGTGGTGCGTTACTTGGCTTCCTCTGTGCTGTCCAAGGTATTGAGCGCCTGTCAGGTCTACCCTTCTTATGCCTGGTGAAATGGTTGTATTCAACACAACCGTAGAGAAGAGCGCCCTGCGGCGGCGAGCAAGCCGCCTACTGGCAATAGCTGGTGCACCTCGCCGCAAGCCCAGGGAGCTTGTTCTCACAGACAAGCGACTTGTATGTGTGAAACATAAACCAGGGCGGACCTTCCAATTAAGCAACGAGCTGCTATTGAAATCGTCCGATGGCCAGAAGGATATGAAGGTGACCATCGTCAGCGTTGAGCCGAAGGGGGAGAAGGAGTTTGTCGTTCTCACGGTGCATACAGTCTGTCTTGGTCCTGCACGTCGCTGATTTCAATGTATTCCAGGGCACGAAAGCATATCCTTTCATTACATCCAGCTCCTCGCTGACCTCGATGTGGGTGAAGAAGATCCGGGAGGCGCTGACTGTGCCTGAGACAACGGCCCCACAAGCTAACACACAAGCAAGCTCGAAACAGCCTTCTCCTTCGGCCATTCGACGGACGTGAAATAGCGCTCATCGCACTCATAATCGCAGTTGTACAAACACCACATAGCAGTCAATATACCACTGTATTCTATTCTTCTGTTCTGGGTATATACGTAGCACATGGACAGACTCTCGTTTTGAACAATGTCTTTATATCAGTTCATCAAGTCGTTTTCGTCGCATATCTGTCTCTGGTTCAATTATCTGCTCTGTGATATCCATTCTCTTGCATAATTTTATCACTATAATCACCCAATTGCAATTCGGTTTCATGGTTGGTTATGAATGTGTCCGTCTAGGTAACTGTCAAAGATATATCATCTCTCGCCTTTAGACACGATCGTATGGATAGCACGATAGATTGGGCAGTAATAGATCTCATGTGTACATAGTTTCTGATATAAGAAAGGCAGAATCAGGATGTCCCGAGAACAGCTGGCTCAGCCGGGAGGCAAGAGGCTCATGTCTACAGCGCCGCCTGCTTCTGCAACGTCCTCCGCATCGTCAGGTTTTTTGAAAGGTGAACGTGGCATAGCCATGAGACCTATTGAGTTACGTCAGTATGGATGATTTTCAAGCCCATGTCATATATTACTCACCAGTCCTAGCAGACTCTAGAAGTCCGTAAGGTTTTAGAAGGGCGAGGAATGCCTCAACCTTGGATGTCTTCCCACTCATCTCCACGATGACGCTATTCTCGCTAACGTCTACAAGTCGAGCACCGAACTGCTCTGCCAGAACGTGTATTGACCGGAGGTGTTCGTTCCTGAGACGCAGGAGTTCAGTGGGAGTCAGAGGTGCGAGACTCGAAGTGGTATCCTGCTCCGGCGACGCCTGTGTGTGTCCACTGCGTTCAAACTGGTGCACTAAGTTGACTTCCCGTTCTATCTTCCGACGAGGCTCATGAGTGGGTCCGCCGTGGTATTGATCCTCAACGTAGTCAGGGCCAAGGATGGACACTTTGGCCAGGAGTAATTCGCGTTGAATACAGTTAGTAGCGGTGTAGTCCAGGACTGCCCATACAGGAACCTAAGGCATGTCGATAAGTATTACTCAGAATTTGTGGGTGATAGCTTACCAGATCCTCCAATTGCCTCCGTGCTTGCTCTACCACTCCGTCCTGACCACGAAGAACTATGCACATTCGACTCAAGTCACGGATTTCCGTGCGACAGACAACTAACGAATCAATGTTGAACCCTCTGCCTGCTAGAATACCGGAGACGCGGGAAAGAACTCCTGGTTCGTTTTGGACTAAACAATTTAAGATATGTCTGATACGGAAATTAGGGAGTATACGTTGAAAATAGGTATTATGACTCACTTCTTGAATGGTTGCAGGCTAGGAGGAGGAGTGTTGTATAAGATATTCGTCACAGCCTCCTCTGCAGACCTTGAGCGTGGCAGGTCCATGGCAGGCAGTGGTGGTGGCCGTGCCCTATGCACTGTTTTATAATCGAGAGCAGAGGTTGAGTCGTCAATTGGTCGGGGAGGTTTAGGGACATGTTCTGAGTCATTAAGCAGCCGCAAGCTTGTGGAGAAAGTACGAGCACTTAGAGTTCTTGCTGCTAAGCGAGCACGGAGGGCGACGTAGGTAGCCATAGTCGTCCTGACTGCTGAACGACTTGTCCGTCGAAGAAGAACCTGCCAGTGCCAAGCAGAATCAGTCTCGTAAGTGGTATAAGCGCCGTGCTCACGTGGGAGTATTATTTGATCTCAGCCTCTCGAATCTCGATATATTTTTTGACACCACTACAACGTTGAGCTGCAGGCTGGTTGACGAGCGTACGTATACGCTCATATCGCTATCCACATATCTACAACGGCATTGTGACCATCGTCGTCTCATCTACCACGCGTCATGGCCACTGGCTCTATAGGCCGCGACGGACAGCCGTAAATCAGAAGCTGCAATCTAGGTTGACCTCGTATTGGTACCGTTGACAGCGATAGGCCCTGTAATGGTCTCCCCTTGTTCTGCATTCGTTTGCACAGGAAAAGAAAGCCATTCGGCTCTAGAAGTCGCGGTTGGTACGTATCTGCAGTCAACTTGTCTCATCCTTCTCTCTGGTACCCCGCCTCGAGCGTACAATGAGCTCTATATCGACTCGTATCGTCTGTGGCGCTGTACTGGGCGCATGTATGCTACGCTACATCTACAAGCGATCCAATAACTCGTCGCCGCTTCCACCTGGCCCACCTTCAGACCCTATCATCGGACATCTGCGTATCAAACCAGATTCGAACAGTGCACCGGAAGCCTTTCACGAATGGTCCCTGAAGTACGGTGAGGGTCAAGCGAATCTACCTTGGCTATAGCGTATTGAGCACGTCTTGATTGCAGGTGAAATAATGTCATTCCAGGTACTCGGCAAGACTATCATCGTCCTTAACAGCGAAAGAGCTGCTTCGGAAATCCTTGATAAACGTAGCATTCAGAACAGCGATCGCGCAGCCGTCCCCCTCGTCCAGTGGTAAGTATCCACTCACATATGATTTCCCTCTTATGCTCTGGTGCCAGCTCTAGTTACGGAGGCGCGACGCTTTTTCTGCAGTACGACCGGAAACTCATTCAGCACCGTAAGCTGCTCCATCTAGGACTGTCAAAAGAAATTGTTCCATCGTACCAACATATCATGGCGCGAGAATCCGTCGTCCTACTGAAAGGCCTCTTGGATAATCCGAAGATGTTCGATATGGCTCTGCAACGGTGAGTGCCAGAGTGATTCGAAGTAAACAGGAAATGAACACAAATATAGCTATTCGACAGGAGTTATCACGACCGTAACATATGGGCATCGTATACGGTCATATAACGACGAGTACTTCAAGACAGCTGCAGAGTTTGGCAAGGAGATGCACGCCGTCACCCGCCCAAGCTTACTTGACATATCTCTTCACTGTATGGACCCTGTGACTGCTGAAAGTGTACACTTGATATCGATTGCGTACAGTTGCTAAACTCCCATCTTGGCTCCCTGGAGCGTGGTTCATCAACTACATAGAACGTACGCCATAGCTAGTAGCTGGAATTATTATGATCTGATTGTTTCTTGTAGGGATTACGCCCATATTCAAGAAATTATACGAAGACCCTTACAGGAACACACAAGAATCGGCTGCACGGTTTTTCTCTCATTAGATATAATTCTCCTGCTCACGTGGTTTTCGCTCAGTCTACAGGCACCTTGCAAGCTTCTTTCTTCTCAGAGCAGCTGGACGATCTGATGCGAAAAGGAGGAAACGACGAGCAACTGCTAGACCTCAAGCTGGTATGCTCACAGATGTTCATAGGTGTGCCGCAAACGTTCACGGCCGTTTTTTTGCGCCATTGACTGACCCGCGAACAGGTGCCACAGACACGGTTCGTATGTCTGGCTGCCAATGGCAAGCATCTGTCTCTGATTGCCTAGTAGACTTGGCACACCCTCGTAATGTTCATTGTCGCTGTGATGCTCAACCCCGAAGTACAGTCAAAGGCACAGGCCGAAATCGACAGCGTGGTTGGACGTGACCGACTACCAGGTTTTGAAGATCGAGATGCATTGCCATATGTGCAATGCGTTGTGCACGAAACCATGAGGTCCTATTTCATGCCCTTCCAACCTGGTCTTATACTTTTACTGATTACGTTTGCAGGTGGCAGCCCGTTGTACCTCTAGGCATCCCCCACATGAGTACAGCGGATGATTGTTACGAGGATATGCTCATACCCAAAGGATCAACTATCATTGCCAACACTAGGTGCGTCCCTCTTATGTCGTGGATCTGTTCTCGCTTGATGTACGCTTTAGGGGTATGACATGGAATGCACACAACTTCCATGAACCGCTTCTATACAAACCAGAACGATTCCTTCCAAAGCCTGACGGAGGTGGCGAGACCTTCCCAATGAATGCAGTATTCGGATGGGGCCGTCGGTGAGTCATTGCGTAGTACATCTCAGTTACCGTAGTTCATGGCGCTACAATTGAACAGTATATGCCCTGGCCGTCATTTAGCTGAACGCAGCTTATGGCTTGGAATCGCTCGCATGCTTTCAGTCTTTAATATCACGAAAGCGAAGGACGCTGGAGGCGCTTTTGTTGACACAAATCTCACCTTCGTAACCGGCTTAACCAGGTAAGCTGCAGTTTCCATTTTACACAGACAATTCTCTCACATCCAATGCGTAGACATCCATTGCCTTTTCTGTGCGAAATCCGCCCACGAGATGAGCAAGCTGTGCTCGTCACTCAACAAAGTTATCTGGATGCCGAAACCTCATGAGCTTCAACAGTCTCCACACTTATCACGAACAGTCATGCGGTACTCATACCTACGCTATTGGAATTGCTCGCGGTCTATTCCACGGTATGAATCGAAGCTTGCCCTGTGACAAACTCAGACTGCGTAGTTCATAACTCTAACAACAACAAAAAATCTTCTTATGTTCGTGGAAGGGCAAATCAACGGCGCATCTTGCGAAGGTCGTGGACTTTGTAGCTTCGTACAGAATAGCAGGGCACCACCTGGCCACGGCTACTAGATCTGCCAGAATACTAGCCCTGTGAACAACACGTAACAACAGCCACGCAAGTAGAGATTTCAATGCGAGCAATGCTTCTATCAGCATTTTAATGAAGCTACGCCGAACGCATTCAAACCCTAGCTGTGAAGGTGGGTCAATATTCCCACACCCTTACTGAGACCTGCGATGGTTTTAAGTCAAGTGTGGTGAGTGTTTGTCTGAAGTCAGAATCGTTGTTACTAACTCGACTTCCAGTATTCCCCCAAACCAACTCAAAGGCTGGTTTTAGTCGACGATGAGCAGCGCCGCGAGTATTGTCGTTGGCATCTTGATGTTTGCTACGATCTTCGCAATGATCTTCACCAGACGTAAAGGCCCGCCTCTCCCCCCTGGACCACCGGCGGATCCTATCATAGGCCATCTACGAATATTCCCACGTAAGAGTGATAGGGATGAGGTCTTTCGTAAATGGGCTCGCAAATACGGTGATGCTTTTATGTCCATTGTAAGAAGAAAACCGGAACTCATCCTGGGGTGCATGACAGGGGACGTATTCTCGCTGCGCGTACTCGGCCAGACGATCGTCGTGCTGAACAGCGAGAAGGCGGCAACGGAACTTTTGGAGAAGCGTAGCGCTCAGTATAGCGATCGTCCACCGTTTCCTATCTTTGATAGGTGAGCCTGACCGAGTTCGACACCCGTGGTCGAGTTTCGCTATATATCGCTCAATCAGGATCGGCTGGAAAGGCGGCCTTCTGTTTGCTCGTTATGGGACCCCTGAATTCAACTACCAGAAGAAATTATTTCATTCGACGATGCAGAAGAGTGCCTTACCTGCGTTTGTGCGATACCAGAACGAAGAAGTCAATATTATGTTAAGAGGGTTGCTAGACAACCCACAGGATTTTGAACGAGTGATGCACCGGTCTGTATACCTGCAAGACCCTCAATAATAATGTTTTCTCACTAATTTTCTTCACAGTGCTTCGATAGGAATTGTCCTCGCTGCGACATACGGCATTCGTATAAAGACTCTCGATGATCCATTTGTCCATCTCGCCGGAGATCTTGGCACGCTTGTACAAGTATCTGCCAGACCGTCTCTTCTGGATGTATTCCCATTTTGTAAGTGAAGCCTTGCTCACCATATCGAAGCTCTTAGGAAGTGACACTGGCTCTCAGGCGACAAATTGCCGGCGTGGTTCCCAGGTGCATGGTTCATAAAGTATATTGAAGGTATGTCGAAATTACATGAAGAATCAACGCCTGTCTCACGGGAGTCCATCTTTCTTAGGAGCAAAGCCTATCCTTCACAACATCATACACTCTCCATACGAAAAGTTCATGGAAGAGCTGGTGAGCGCTGCCTGCTCATAAACATGCCAAGGCTCAGATTGCCTAGGCATCAGGGAATGCGCCCTTTTCGATCATGTTACAACAATTCGAGGCAATGTCTGAAGAGGACCGAGAGAACCCTGATGCACACCGGCTGCCGACATTGGCATGTTCACAAATCGTTGGAGGTAAGCTTGTTCTGGTGCCGAACGTGCTTCCTCAACTCAAGTGTCTTCTAGGAGGAACTGATACGGTGGGAGTCACCTGTGGCAGAACTGGCCGATCTATGCTTATTTTTTGCAGACGTGGCATTCGCTCACCACCTTCGCTGCGTGCATGCTGCTCAATCCCCACGTGCAAGCAAGAGCACAGGACGAGATCGACAAGGTGGTGGGACGAGATCGACTCCCCGAATACGAGGATCGCCAAGCTCTACCATATGTAGAATGTGTTCTATACGAAACAATGAGGTATTGTCAGCTCATAGACTTCGCTGAAGTTGCATAAGTTGATTTCTATACCTCAGATGGCAGCCAGTCATACCTCCGGGTGTGCCTCACAAAAACATGGCCGACGACTACTACGAAGGAATGCTGATCCCCAAAGGCGCAATTATCGTGGCCAATGCAAGGTGCGTACTCAATAACATAGTTCTGCGCTAGTCGCTGAGTATACTTCCAGGAGTTTGACGTGCGAAGAGGACAAGTATCACGAACCGAGAGTATACAAGCCGGAACGCTTTCTACCTAAACCAGAGGGCGCTGGTGAGAAGTTCCCTCTCAATGCAGTGTTTGGATGGGGCCGCAGGTATGATGCATCCTTATGGATGTGAATATACTATGCACTCATGCTATGAAGAATCTGTCCCGGACGGCATCTCGCCGATGCCACTCTGTGGCTTGCCTTTGCGCGTATCCTCGCGGTGTTCAACATAAACAAGGCGAAAGACGCAGAAGGTCGCCCGATCGACCCGAAAATCCAGTTTGAGGTCGGCTTGTCAAGGTTCGTTATTGAATATGAACCGTACTTGGAGGGATCCACTAATTGGATGGTGCGTTTCAAGCCATCCTAAGCCTTTTGAATGTGATATCTCCCCTCGAGATGGGAAAGCTCATACTCTCATTGAAGAATCGTATGCGATGATTTAGACAAGCACCGTCCCTATTACACACAGCCCTGTGTGCACGTCTCTGCTTTGTCGCAGCCGGACGCATCTCCGAGTCTATTCCAAGCCCGTCGGTTTCGCGATTCAATTCTCTTAGAGAGGGTTCACCTCCGCTTTAATGGACGCATTCAGGAGCTATGTAAACCACGAACGCCACAATGCTCGATTTCTTAAGTTAAGATAAACTACACGAGCAAAGTTCACCTTTAAGCTTGTGGCGGTCATTTTTCCTTCCAAGCTACTCAAGGCCCGCTATGCACTGCTCTCTGACAGGCTCCTGTACGTTGTCTGCAGACATAATCTTCTGAGACGCGCTAGCCTTCAAGTTACAACGTGTTTGACTCAACTGAGCGCCACTCTCTTACCCTTCTTCTCATACTTGCCTCTTGGGCTGGCTCAATCACCACACACAGCCGACTGCGACGATGACGATAACCGAAACAGCCTTGAAGCTATCCCTTAGCTTGCCTCAACCTGTTGATGTCAAGTTCTGGGTTTTCTCCAAGCGTATTCGGGTTCGTCAGCCCGATTCAGCTACGTCAGTGACTCGAGTCTGCGAGCCTCTCGAGGTATTCGGCATCAGCTTGATCTTGAAAGACACTGAGTATTTTCAGCACTGTAAGTACCTGGTACCATCGATATACTGACTGATAAACAGCTGATGAAATTTTTGCATTCAGTACTATCCACTGGGTTCTCTGAATCCGCGAGGACCACCAACTTTTACTCTTCATTCCCACCGGAGGAACAAACATACACGAATGACTACGATTACGAGTCTGACAGCGACCTCGACACGGATTCCGAGGCTGACAATGATGAGGATGTTGTTGCGGGATATAGTACACCTGCGGAATGTACAGGTACCGCGAGGCTTTTACAGCACTCCCCTGACCCGGCTGACGTACCAAAAACTATAGATCGAGATGTACCTGCATTAACTGAAGGCATTGGCTCCAAATGCCGGCAAGTCATCATCAGGGACACTGCGTTTTTAACGTGAGTTGTCAATGCCTCGCAAGCACGCATTAGTAGTCAACTGAATATACCAGATGGCGTGCTCTCGTATACTACCTTTACACTAGAAAAGTCACTTTCTTGAGGCTACGCTCGGAGGACCCCGCGAAACGTAGACTTGAGACCAAGAAGCTACTTCGCAACTTACAAAATCCAGACGTGGCTCCCGCATGTTCTCCGAAGTCCATGTACCGAATAGCCGATAAAGTGCGCATTCTAAATCATCGTCTTTCTAGGAACATAAGCTCAATGCTCAAGATTCGTTAGTTTGGCTTGAGGGAGCTCCGAGAACTTGCGCTGGTAGCAATCGGCGAAAGGTTGTTGCCTCGCATCATCTTCCGCGAAGCCTTCTCCATCTTTACATCAAGGTGAGCATGAACAAGTTTTCATCGCAACAACCTAATACCCAGTCATCGACATTGTAGATATCCAGAGGTACTTCAATACGAGCTAACTTACCTCTGCGACAATTTCTACGACTCGACCGTGACAGAACAATGGCCGGCGGTATTGAGAAACATGCTGGATACGAGCGCCGTTCACGCAAGCGAAGCATTAACAACCTTACTGAGCGCTAAACTTACGCCTATGAAAACACGGCAAATAGTCTTGCCTACAAGCACGTCCGCGTTAGCCAGAAAGATAAGGGCTCTTTGATAACATAAAGTGGACAATTCAACATGAGTAAGGCTGAGTATTCTAGGCATGCTACTAGACACTGTACTTCGTATCTCTCACGACAATCGATGTGCCTTCGCCCATACCCTACCTGGTAGACCGAGTAAACCACCTCTTCTGCAGACCTCCTCCAACGTGTCGATACTCAAATCAGCGCCCATCGCGCCGTTGATACTGAGCGCAATCCCCCGAGGGCGAGTGCAGTCGTGAGCTACAGTAATCTCAACAAGTCCAGATATAGGCGGTTGCTCAGGCGAAGTCATGACAATCTTGGCCGTTCTGTGAGGGCCGCTTTGGCCCATGGTCATGACGTCGATGTCTGTGTCAAAGATGGGATCATGTGGAGGTGTAGCGGGTACGTAGACGTTCACTGGGATGCTCGTTGGGACGACGGTGCCTATTATACACATGATAGAAAAATTCAAAAGAGGTATGACGTGAATGAAATGTGACTGTACCTCCAAGTAAAGCATGTAGCTCATCCTCTGTTGCATCTCCCTCACCAGGCTCAGAGGAAAGGACTCCTGGGTTCAACAACTCTGGAACCCACTGACACGTGAGAAGCGTCTCGTTGATCCAGGATTGTTCTCGAACAACCTAACGAAACTTCAACATGGACATTGACTTCCGCAACAATAACGCGGGAATACCTCTAAAATTGCCCATACTTCCTTCATGTTACGAACAGGCACTTTCTCAAGGAAAAATCCTGGTTCTTCTGGCGCCGTGAGTTTGAGCTGGAGGGGTGGATGTAGGGATGTCGGAGAGGTCTGTTGTGTGGCGCATGAGGGAGGCAAAGCAACGGTCGGGACAGCGTACCCACGTATAGCGAAGTGTATCTCTCAGATGACATCGTCGCCCCAGGATTGAGCTAGAACTACGTAAGTGCGCAAGATGCGTTCTATCCATCGCAAACTTACCAGTAAGTCTACCCAGCTTCCAGAACCGAAGGACATAAGCGGCTGGACATTGTTAATCTGGTCGATACCCGCCAATGGGTGGAGTATCATCTCGATCTCATGCATTCTGGTCTGGCTCATGACAGCTCCTGGATATTTTCCGCTATCGGTAAAGTCCAGGAAGTACCTCTCTTCTGCTTCATAGCCGCCATTTGGGCTATGAGCTATGGGAAAGCCGAAACTTGAGCTGCTTGGAGACGGGGCAAGTGGAAAAGTCGGTCGCGTGGCCAAGGCATCCATAGATAGGTCGTCGGGTGGCTGAGGTACTCTGGGACCTCCTGAGCATAGAACGAGCGAGGCTATCGCAATCCCAGATTTCCTTGGATGTGCGCCAGCATAGGAACGGAGGTGTTGAAATTCTACATCCACTTGCGGCAAAATGGGACTGGCGGGGATGTGGGTTTCCGACGCTGAGGCTCGTAGGACAGTGAGGTACGCCTGGGGAGACATGTGGATGAGGAATGACAGGGATGGGATGGTAAGATATGGTAACGGAAGTGCGTGTGCACGCATTAGAAATATGTCTAGAGGCGCCGAGGTCAACGACAAGTCCCTGAGACGTTTGGGATAGCTGTGAGAAACAAGGCAGATATAGGCTCAATGTGCTCACTTCGCAACAATATCGCATTCTTCGGCAGAGTAACGTTCGCATTCGAGTGACAGAGTGTCGCATCCGTTGAACCAGCGAAGGCCAGCGTCGCCTTCACGTAATGCCAACTGATCCATCTTCATCAAGTACGTTAGATGATCTACTATTCTTCCACCGATGCGAGCTGCCTTTTCTGGATCCTGGTCTTCTGGATCTCTTTGAACTTCTGCAATGAATGCCCGTAGATTTTCTGTCAGGAAACCGTCCAACGAAGTGGAGCCCGAGGAAGCAGGAGAGGATGTCCCGTTGGGCACAGCGAACGACGTCTTCACACTCGTGACGCTCAGCACGGGCCTTTGCACGTCCAAACGGTTCACACTGAGTTCCATGTCAATGACGATAACTTTTCCGCCGAGCATGATGGTTATACGCCCATCCCGCTCTTCTTCCTTGAACGCTTCCATGCCCGCCGACCTACCCCAAGTTTCAACGCGGGCAGTGCACCACCCAATGAGTGCAGACTTTTCTGGAGGAATGTCTTCCCCGTATACAATGTTTACGCGTTTGCGTAAGGCAGTAACTGTTTGTTGTACTGTCAAAGCAGCCTAAGCGCTGCGCATCAGTTTTGTCTACGCTCATGAACGACGAGGAGATGGCGTACATTATGAACAGTGTGCGTAATAGCAGTTTCTTGCCTGAGTAGTGAGTATAGCTTGGGGTTCGAAAGAGGAAGGGTGATGTGAGCATTCAGTGAACCTGACATGTGCATCGTTATGTCGATGAGTTCTTTTAGAGTCGACACTACCGCGTCAGGATCTGTGGAAAATAAATGGGGAGACTGCTGCAGGAGTGCTTCAGACGAAGCATAATTCTGCACAACAGATAGGATTGAGAGATTCGAGGTAGAGCCGACACTTGCCATGAGAATGATGGACAACTGGTACAGGCGGCACCGTGACCACAAGACGCGTACTGTCACAAAAGTCACATGTCACGCGCTGACGCCACAAAGCCACGATTACCATACATGAACATTGGCCTTCGTTAAACACCTGCGACCCCTTCGCGAACTCAGCAAAGGGTCTGCTCGACATCGCGAATCTGTTAAGGCTTGTTGATTGTAATTTTGATCCAATTGGACGTAATAAATGATTCTGGACCCTCGCCGAAAGAACTCCATTATTGCCCTGTAAGGCAAGTATGCTAGTGGTTAGCACATATACAACATGATTTCCTTATAAACACAAAACAGTAGCCCTTGCAGATACAGTTGCTACACAAACAATCATTCGAGCTCTGAGCTACGACGGTGTCGCACTCAACCTCTCCAGCTCAACCGTATCTCCCAACACACTCCTCGCAATCCCCCACCCCGCCAGTCCCAACAGCCACGCCGAAAGCACAAGCAGCCGCGCCTCCTCCCCCGCCGGACTCCTCTCAAACAAAAGCTGCCCCCACGTCTTTCTTATCGCATCCGGATGCCCGCTGGGCCGCAGTTCCAGAATGTCCCGCCTGCACGCACGTCCATGCAGCCAACCCCATCGCTTCCAACGCTCGCAGGCAACCAGCGTGATCGGTATACCATGCCCGTCGCATAACAGTGTGAACCGACCCTCGTGAATAGGTTCTGGTCGGGTGAACGCACGGTTGCGATAAATTGGCTCGGCGGGAATATATGCGATAGTAAAGCGGGTAAGTCGAGGGTTAGAGAGTGCGATACGGACAGCTCCAGATTGCATCGTCTCGTCGCCGGGTACTTTCACGATAGTGAGCGACAACGTGCGTAGTCTCGCAAGCCCGCGCAACGTCCGAGAGAAGGCCTCCTGTAGCAGCTGTTGGGTTTTCAGTGGTCACGTGCAATATGCAGTATAATCGTACCAGGTAGAACGACGGTTTGCTGGTGCATGTCAGATCAAGATGCAACATTTGAGGGCAAGCCGAGACAATAGTCCTAAACACGCCATTGGAGTCGTAGCCACTCTCCAGCGAGAACACAGCCGTAAGACTGGTCAACGCATGCAAACCAGCAAGCATGCTTGACACCGACAACGGCGTCAGTTCGCGCACCGGTATGAGCTCTCCAAGGGTAAGACTCTGCAGCGACTCCGATAGAGGTGAATGCGGAAACTGTGTCTGCGGGTTGTTTAACCCGAATTGCATGTTCTGAGGAGGAAGACCTCTCGCGCTTAGGGCTCTGAAGTGGTCGACGTTTCCGTTCAGATGCTTCAACTGTGGAAGGGCCTCTTTGGGAAGAACAGACAAATCGACAGGGATGTTTCGCAGCGACAACCGTTCAATAGAAGAATGTAATACTAGAAACGCAGTGAGTGCATGGAGCGGCTCTGCGCCGAGAGCGTCGAACTTGATGGCACCTAGAGTCAAGGATCGCAGCGATGGCCAGTGTCCTTCGAGAAGTCGGCGGACATAGACAGGTTGGTCCAGGTCACTCACTATAGCGAGAGACTCGAGCCCCGGACAGCGGCGAATAAGCATGTCCCAAAGTCTATTATAGACCGCCAAACCCTCTAGAACAGCAATTAGGTCTTTGAGTATTCCAAGAGACACGTTTACCAACCTCTGTCGCTGAAGTCATTACGTTGGACGAAAGATATGGGCTTCACATTCAACGAGAAGCTCGTCAAGTTGCTGAACATGAAGACCTGCCACGAGGTCAATTACCCAAACCACATCAGAGCAAAATAGCTCACAGCACTGTTCGGACTTGGTAAGCGTTCTGTAATGTTCAAATGAATGCGCTGCAAATTATGACAACTACATCCACTCCACTTGTCAGACATCCCCCGCGTGATTTGAGCTCACAAGGACTCACCAGCGTCGCAAAGTCCACCACATCGCATCGATCGGACTCGCCCAATACGCATACCATCCAAAACTCCTCAGCGCGTCCATGCTCAACGCAGCCTTTGTGACCAAGAACGACGCTCCCGTACACATCCCCGCACCCATCTCGTACTTGCACGACTGGCCCAGAGACACATGGTCCGGATACACGTTCAGCTCTTGGACGTGCCGCGCTAACGTAGGAGTGTCGCAGAGCATGGACAGCGTGTTCACGCACTGGGCGTACCCGTGAAGGGTGACCGAGCCGTATATGGCACTTATAACGCGAGGATAGAGATGTCTCGACTGGTTCCTCCCAGTTTGTGTTAAAACTCATTGTTCCTGCTGACACCCCCTGAACAGACGCACCGTAAGCGCAAACTGCAATTTATCACTCCTGTCTTCGAGGCTGTTGGCAATCTCTGAAAGCAGATCGGGTGGGAGCGACTCGATGGTTGTCCGACATCTGCCTCGTTGTCCATGGTCGTTGAACACCCACTTGAGGAGACCGTCAAACCCAGGCTCGGCAACATTGCACCAGAAATTCATTTGCGTGATGGTGTGGAGGGGGTGGGTGGGTGCACCACGGCTGTTGTAGCGTTGAGTGTGATAAATAGAGGCTTTCGAGAGGGGGACGGGTGGAAGGAGTAGCTGGGGAGGCGTGTAGTCATCGGATGATGAGAGAAGGATCAGCTTAGACGCCTGTGATCCAAGCGAATGATTCGGTCATTGACAGTCATTCTATGATTACTGTAAATTCACATGCAGCCAACTACCCCATGTAAGCAGCCCCAAGAGTCGTTGTATTGCGAGTACATGTCAGTATTAGTCCGTACTATCAGTACCTGTAGACATCAAACATCAGCGTTCACAGCCATTTTAGTTTTAGTAGAGCCCGGGCGGAGGACAAGGCAGGAGGAACGTTATCGAGCGACAGCATGCCAGCAAATGCGATACAGCAATGAGAGTAGAATCACGACCTGACAACTCGTCAGCGTCTGCTCACATAACCGACCCAGCAAGAAATCGGCACGAGGAGGATGAAACAAAAGACGCACATCTTATAGTGGATCGTCAAGGACGATGGCGCGTCCGCCGTCTTGAGTGTGATCTCAATGTCGAGGTCTCGATTGTTGCGCGCGTTGGGTGCGCACTTCAGCTCGCCTGTTATTTGCTCACCCGCGCAGACGGTGAGAGTGTCGGGGGTATAGAACACGGTTTGTCTACGAGATACTTAGAATGAGGAACAAAGGAAGACAGAAATCAACTTACTTCCAATGGGTATACCGTGCGTGCGGGCCAGTGGAGAACTTCACTGGTTTATGGCAAGCTTCGAATGAGATATCGAACCATGCCAAGAACGCGTGCACCCCTAATCGAGTTGAGATGTTCGGGAACACGATGAGTTCAAACAGGTAAGTATAAAAGTCCAATTCACGTACAATCGTTCCGTGTCACGTTCAATGTGAATGGCGCTGTGAAGGCCAGATCCTCCTTTTTAACAGTCAACAGATTAAGATGCTACGTTGTGATAAGCCACAGGAATCAGAGAGGGTAAAGCACGATCTTACCTTGATAAGGCAAGGGTCTGTTACTACAGCTTTTAGCTCGACAGTGTCGACCAATGGCTCGCGGAGAGCGATATCCTTTATACATGAAAAGTCGAAGCCATAGACGTTGTCCCAATCTAGCATGAACGCCTTCAGTCCATAACTAGAAATTGTATTGAGCAGACTTACAGTTGATTTTCTCCTCCTTGTAGTCCGAATCCTCGATAGCGGCAATGTACAGTGTGGCTTCGTCGGGGAACATCAATCCTCCCGGCTTCAAGTACTTGTCACGTGCGAGAATCACCGTATCCAACATCGACTCATACAGGAGGAAGTAGCCCATCCACTCCGAGACGATGATGTCGAACTCGGTTATAGGCAGCTGAGCTTCTTCCAGTTTGCCTTTCACGAGCGTAATAGCTGAGGGACAAGTTCGGCACAGATGGTCAGAAGGAGAGAATGCAAGAGACTGACTGTCTGCAAAGCCATTGGCTTCGATGATTTTTTGCGCTTGGTCGATGATGTTGGACATATCGATCTGAAGTGAGACGATTGCTCGATTAAGTAGAGGCGGAGAGGGCGCATATAAGATCCAACTCACACCGACAACATGTTTTGCGCCTGCTTTGGCAGCGAACATGCTCAATATACCGGTCCCACAACCAACGTCAAGGACAGTCTTTCCCTTGAACAGATGTCCATTGTTGACAATGGCGTTCCGGTACGAGCCCGTGCGGACAGAGTCTTTCAACATCTCCTCATGAATACCTACACAGTATGTCTGAGTTCCTTCTCGAATCGCGATCATCCCAATTCACACGGACGCACCGAAATGTGCGTACGAATCCGCATAGCTATTGAGTAGCATAAGAAACACGATAAAATGCAGTCTCACTTCTTCAGAAAACTCACTAGTCTTTGGAAGTCATGTTTTCCGGGCCCACCTCGTCCACGTTCATCGTTGAAGGTCCTGCCGTCGACATGATGAGGATAAGTTTGAGTTGGCACCGATGGCGTGTGTGTGTGGGAGGAGGATAAGCGTCAAGTAGCGCAAGCGAAAATGCGAGTGCCGAAGTGTCTGAAATCTGAAGTGATCTTTTTCGATCGAAAAATATCGATCTGCACGTGCGGCCTAAATCGGTGAGGCGCATCAATCCCGCTCGTCCTGTTCATGGACATGGACGCTCACGAATTGCCATCGCCTCCATTGCCACTCCATCCGTACGCCTCTACCTGAAGCGAAGATGGTATGAATCGAGTACGGATCAGGTACAAGAAGCCTCTACAAGCTATTCTAATACTATCTCTGTGGACTCCAACTAGCACTTCAAAAAAACTGCATTCAACTTCAAATCACTCGAACATAAAGTAGCCTCCGTCTTCACGACATCGTCCGCAAGAAATCAAACTGCATCATTCAATGACTCAGTTATAAGATACTGTTCAACAATCGTGCGCACGGAAGGCGCAACCTTCGACAAAATATTGATCGTCTCGTCCTGTAAGTTAAAACCTCGTCAGGTTACACTTCGAAGCAAAGAGAACCAGACTAACCCAAATTTTCTCCTGAGTCTCCCAGCCCTTCTTTCCGGTTACAAAGTCGCTGGGCTGTCTCACCTCTGCGAGCGAGACATACGCCCCGTGCATCGTCGGCCTAACATGCGGTCCTTGCTGACTGTCTGGGCCTAACGCAGCCCACACCAGCTGGCGTGATCCCTGTTCCGCACTGCGCGCCATCAATGCCTGGAGGACTCTGAGGTGCAGTCTGGACGTGAAGGGTTGGTTATGGGCGAGCTCTGTAGTGCACAGTCCGGGGTTAACCGTGCTTATTACGAGGGAATGAGAAGGGGAAAGGTGATGCGCCAATGCATGAGTGAAAAGGACGTTGAGTACTATAACGATGACAGCAGCCGTCAGCTATGCAGCAGTAACATATCAGCAGCAAGTATACTCACATTTGGTGTCAACATAACGATGTGCCAACTTTGCCGGTGTACAGTACTCCTTGCTACTCAATTTGGCCAATAAGCCATCAGATTGCAGGAGCTCCAGCTCCCAACTTGCGAAATGGTGAACCTTGCTGCACACAAGCACCAGCCTTGAAGTCGAGGCGTGGATCTCAGCTGCTTTTGACAGGTTGGGAACCAGGAGGAACGACAGGAGAGCAGTTGACAAATGGTTCACCTGCAACCTATTAGAGTTCATGTACAGACTGTTAGCAAGCGTATCAGAACGAGTGTGGAGTTACGTACGATTGCTCCCAGCCATCCTTGGTAGGCACGTATTCAGCAAGAATAACTGCTGCATTGGCCACGAAGATGTCTATCAGCTGTCCATCCAGCCTCTGTGCAAAGGCGGTGACTGAGTCGAAGCTGCTCAAATCCAGTAGCTCGACTTTGACCTTATAACTTATCTCCTCCGCAATTTCTATGAACCTTCACATTAGCCGAGGTTGCGAAGAGACTCTTGCGGAGAGGGGCAGCACTCTCACGTTCTGCAGCTTTTTGACCTCTTTCTTCGCTTCTGCACGCAAGAATGACTCGTGCAGGGCCCATACGCGCAAAATGCTTGGCTGCCTCTAGGCCGATACCTGTGTTGGCACCGACAACGAGAACTGTCTTGTCCTTCAAGTCGGCAGTGAGCACAGGAGGGACTTTCGTGTACTGGTCCCAGACGAGCTCCTTGAATCCAAAGTGTGGCATCGTACTTCGGGACCTGATGCTGTGAGAGACTGGGGGTGAGATGTAGGGGGGTTATGCTTCAGCATCAAAAGTGTTCAAGGGCTTGCCGCTTACCTTGTATACGGATGTTGCTGTACAGTGCCGAATGCTGCCAGAAAGCATTGTAAGGGCGTGGACAACCTCATAATTATTCTGGATCAGTAAGCACCGCAATCAATATGCCGGATACAACACAAAGTATGCCAATCCGACGCGCACGCTCCAAGATAAATGCCTCAAATGACCAGAAACTCACTTGTATTGATCTGCCCTTGACTCAGGGTGCATGCATTTTGTTGCTCGACAGCTCTATATGCGGCGAGAGGTTCTTGTGCAGCAGAGAGTGTGTGTCGTTGGTGGCGGAAGCGCGAGTGTCGACAAGAAGGCTCGTCCCTCCTGAGGTTGGCTGGCGAGCAAATATCTGGGCAATCTCATGGCCCAGATTGCCCTGGCAGATATTGCAATGCGCATGCGCATCAATCCCGCCTATCCTGACATGGTTACACACTAATTAAATGTTTGTCGCGGGTCCATGTTTCCGCGGAAATTCGACGTCAAAAATTCTTATGTAGTAGAACATGCAAGGAAGCTCACAGATAGTACACTTGGAATGCGTGCTGTATGTACTACTACTAATTAGTGCTATAAGCACGACAACTCCGAGACACTGAGTGAACAGCACAGAAAACACCAGCAATGTCCGTCTCCAGGATAGCGTCCAACGAAGTAGGCTCCAAGATGCATCCACCTCATCAATTACCGAAATACTGCTGGACAATTGTGCTGACGGAAGGCACAACCTTCGCCAAAATGTCAATCGTCTCATACTGCAAGTACAAGGCTTTGTCAGAACTCCAGTTAAAGGTTGTAAGTCAAGCAAGACTAGACTCACCCAAACCTTCTCCTGCACCTCCCACCCTTCTTTGCTAGTCACAAAATTGCTGGGCTTCCTCACTTCCGCAATCGACACATATGCCCCGTTCATCGTCGGCCTTACATGCGGCCCCTGCTGACCATCCGGGCCTAGCGAAGCCCACAACAGCTGACGCGCTCCCTGTTCCGCCGTGCGTGCCAACAACGTCTGAAGGACTCTGATGCACATCCTTTGTCCGATGGGGGCATTGCGGGGAAGGTCTGTGGCGCAAAGCCCGAGGTTGACCGTGGTTGTGACGAGGGCATGAGGAGAAAGGTGATGCGCAAAGGCACGAGTGTAGAGGACATTCAGCACTGAAACAATTGAAACAATAAAACAGCAGCCGTCAGCTGCATGGCAGTTGAAAAGTCGATGGAGTACACCTACATTTGGTGTCTGGATAACGACGTCCCATATTCGCTGTAGTACAGTACTCTTTGCTACCCAGTTTGGCCACAATATCAGATTGCAGAAGCTCCGGCTCCCATGTTGCCATGTGGTGTACCTCGCTGCACACAATTACTAGCCTTGAAGTCAAGGCGTGGAGCTCGGCTGCTTTTAACAGGTTGGGCACCAAGAGGAAGGACAGGAGAGCAGTTGACAAGTGATTCACCTGCAGCCTTCGGGTTCAATAGGTGACCATTAGCAAGCATATCCAAATGAGGGTACAGTAACGCACGATTGTTCCCATCCATCCTTTGTGGGTACATATTCTGGAAGAGCAACCGCTGCATTTGCAACAAGGATATCTATTGGCTCGCCGTTGAGTCTCTTTGCTAGTGCAGTAACGGACTCAAAGCTGCTCAGATCCAGTAGTTCGACGTCAGCCTTGAAGTTGATTTCCTTTGCAATAACTAGTATGGATTGTGATGTTAGCCAAACACCATGACAGAGCTTTACGCACAGGGAATACTCACGTTCTGCAGCCTTTTGGCCCCTTTCCTCACTTCTACACGCAAGGATTACTCGCGCAAGGCCCATACGCGCAAAGTGCTTGGCCGCCTCTAGGCCAATACCTGCGTTGGCCCCGACGACGAGAACTGTCTTGTCGTTCAAGTCGGCAGTGAGCACAGGAGGGACTTTTGTGTACTGGTCCCAGATGAGCTCCTTGAATCCAAAGTGGCGCATGGTAGTCGAAGGCGGACGCTGTGAGAGGATGGGGAGGCGAGTTATTTTGTCGGAACAGATGAGTGCTCTGCTTTATACGTTGCTCGATGGTGCCGAAGGCTTGGACAGCACCGTAAGCTTCTGAAACACCATGCCCGTCGGGCCCTGGTGATGTCAAGACATTTGCGTAACACACTGAGACTAGATGATATTACCGCGATCAATATGACGGATACAACACATATGCATACATATATTGGTGTGGTCAATTTGGCTCGTGATATGGTGCCGAAACGACGTGCATGTCCGGTCCATGGCCAGTCTGTAGTCACGGCCGTTAGGGATTGCCTGTGTTGGGAGCGGAGTGCGAAAAAACAAGACAGAGATGCTGCCTTTTTCGCACTCTGCAGCTTGATTGGGAAGGAGCCCTGGCAACGTCTGAGGTTCTGGGCACCAGATTGACATATCTGTTTGCGAAGAGAGGTCCTATTAATCAGTGAGAAGCAAAGGCCCTGGGAGTCAAACCACATAATCATGGCAAAATGTACTATAAGTGCCAACTCGGAAGCAATTATCGAGGCGATCTCTGCCTTGATTGCATCAATTCCCCCTGCGTACAGACATGGGCGGTCATGACTCAAGCACCACTGGCATTGCACCTCTTCGTCGCAGCTCCGTGTCGGACTCTCTTGCATCATCTACCTAATCATTTACTGGAAATGCTGCTCGACAATTGCGCGCATGGAAGGCGCGACCTTTGACAATATATCAACCGTCTCGTACTGCCAACGCAAGTCATGACTCCAGCAGAGTCACAATCTACGTCCAGCTAGAGAATAAGGGACAAACTCACCCAAACTTTCTTCTGCGTTTCCCAACCTTTTTTCCTAATCACAAAGTCGCTGGGCTGTCTCACTTCCGCAAGCGATACATACGCCCCGCTCATTGCCGCCCGCACATGCGGCCCCTGCTGACCGTCCGGGCCTAGTGCAGCCCACACTAATGGACGCGCTCCTGTTCTGCTGTCCGCGCCAGCAGTGTGTGAAGGACTCTGAGCCCCATTCTGGGTCCGATTGGAAGGTTGCGGGCGAGGTCTGTGGCACAAAGCCCAGGGCTGACTGTGCTTATGACTAGGGAGGAGTTGTAAGGTGGGGATAGGTGATGCGCAAATGCACGAGAGAGTACATTCAGCACTAGTGAAATGAAAAAGGCAATTGTCAGATACAAGGCAGTTGCACAGCGATTGCAAGTACACTGACGTTTGTTGTAAGGATAACGACGCCTCAACTTTGCAATTGTACAGTACTCCTTGCTGCTCAATTTGAATAGGATATTAGACTGCAGGAGCTCCGGTTCCCAAAGTGCGGAGCCGTGTGACTTGCTGCTTACAATCACCAGCCTTGAGTCAAGGTGTGGATGTCGACTGCTTTTAACAGGCTGGGCACCAAGAAGAAGCATAAGAGAGCAGTGGACAAGTGGTTCACATGCAGCCTATTCAAATGCTAACCGTTAGCAAGCGTACTACCAAGCGAGGAAACAGCGACGTCGACGTACAATTGTTCCCAACCATCCTTCGTAGATACATACTCAGCAAAAATGACTGCTGCATTTGCAACAAGGATATCTATCGGCTGGCCCTCCAACCTCTTCGCAAAGGCAGTGACGGACCCAAATCCAGCAGTTCAACCTCGGCCTTAAAGTTCGTCTCCTTCACTATTACTGTGCACCGTGGCATTAGCCAAAGTGTGCGACGAAACTCTTGCGCAGAGGGGCAGCACCCACATTCTGCAGCTTTTTGACCTCTTTCTTTGCTTCTGCATGCAAGGATGACCCGCGCAGGGCCCATACGCGCAAAATGCTTGGCTGCCTCTAGGCCAATGCCTGTGTTGGCGCCTGTGACAAGAACTGTCTTGTCTTTCAGGTCAGCAGTGAGCACAGGAGGCACGGTGGCCAACTGGTCTACAATGAGCCCGGGCATGACTACGGTGCGTGAGTGTCAGACACTGTGAGAAGATGGGGGATGAGGTTCAGGGGAACTAAATGTTTAGCATCGAGAATTGATACGAACCTTTTATATACATAAGTCTATGGTGCCAAAGGTGCGGAGGCACTAGCAGGTACACCTAGTTCAAAGCGTCAAAATCGATACGGCGCGAGAATAAGCATCACAATCGATACGGCGCGAGGTTTAGGATGCCGAGCCGACGCACATACCCATGGCTGAGCTTGACTGAGCGGACAGCTGCAAATCTATTCGAGGCGGAAACGTCATGATCATGCATACAAGCATGTACGGTTTGTATCTGCGTTTAGTTGTGGCTTCATATCATGGCCAAACACTGGCAATTTCCCGAGCCAATCGACGTCAATTTTGTGGATAGTCGTCCAATTCACGAACACTGGACATCCTAAGACGCTTTCTTGAGGAGTGCAGCGAAAATGTTGCAGCATATCACTTGCTTGCATACGACGCGCAGTGATGAAGAGCACTGTCGCACCTATCGTCGCCTGAAGTAAATCGTGACAGTAACGTTCGACGACTCAACAGAACAGACCTGGGCTGGGTTTGATGCAGATCGCCCATCATTACCCTCCTCCGCGGATGACGCCTCCATATGTTACGTATTGGAAGGAATCAACCTAGTAAGTGTTGAACGCGCAGACCACTCCAACCGCGGAGGCACAAAAGCCTGCATCCGAGTCGCCGCCACGACGCCTCAGCAAAGTCGCTAACGAGCGTCGCGTCCGGACTGCAAAAGGAGAACGGCGGCTGCCGTAACTTGAAGTAAATTGGACTGGAGCTCGTCGAAGCTGACGTCCGTCTCGGAATGCAGAACACTGTTGCACAGACAGACGCCGTGCAGAACGCATAGAATTCCGACAGCAGCGTGAGAGGCAATGCCAGGTTGGTGGGCGTGAACGAGATGGTGTTTGAGCTCGAGAAGGGGCAATTGAGGAATTTGTGGGTGAGTATTTGGTTTGTAGGGGAAGATACTACTACTGTGAGGATTTCTGTAGAAGTACTGGATGAGAAAAGCCGGGATTAAGTGTATCGGGCATCCGTATCAAGACCGTGTATGCACATAATATGTACTAGCATTGCCGTACGCAGTGGACAGATTTGACAGGGACCTGACAATGATCCTGCGAATGAAATCAATTAGCATGAGTTACGGTGACAACACATAATTAGCACCGTACAGCGTCAGCTATCTCACGACGCCACCAAAACCAACTGCTTCTGGCTTCCGCACCTGACGACCACAAACCGGCCGTCCAATAGATCCCCCTTCGACAGCGTATCCGTAAAGTTCGAGACACGCTGGCTGTTAACATAGAGCCCTCTCGCCTCCACAAGACGTTTTGCTTCCGCTAAAGCATATCACATCCGTTCGTCATTGATGTCTGGTGGATCTAGAAGAGCAAAAACTCACAGTTGGAAGCTACCAGTTTGGTTTGAACCGCAAGTTTCGCGACCGGTGTACTTAACAAGATCTCTTCGCTAATGATCTGCAGACGTGAGTCTCCAGATAGGCTCGATAGTATGTCTTCAGTCGTCACAGTAGTGTAGTCGCTTTCATAAAGTACTCTTGAGGCAACCTGAGCTTTGAGCATAGCAGATTCTACGAGATGAATCGTTAGAGGCCCTATGTGGTAACACAGAAAGAGACCCACTGCCGTGCACAAGTTCTGTCACCTCCTGGGCAAGGAGCCGCTGAGCTGACCGTGACTCAGGTTTGTTCTGGGATTACATGCGCAATTAAATTCCGGGAGACATATGGATGCAGCAGGCATCTGCACATACCTCGTGTGCAGCTATTGCTGCCTCCGTGTTTGCTAGTGACACAAGTGTAAACATCCTCAAGTAAAGCCCCACATGCGAATCGGGTGTCCTCAACCAGAACTGTAGCCGTAGGTCCATATCGTCCGCGCGATCAAACGTGGTAAAGGGCGTACCTGATAGAAATCAAACACACTGGTCACCTTTTCGTCCAACGCCACCGCGTTCCCCGCACTCTTGCCAAACTTTTGCCCGGAGGGTGTAGTCAACAAGGGCGTCGTCAAAGCAAATACCTCCTTCGCTTTCACCCTCCCATCCTGCTTTGCGCTCCCTTTCCGCTGCAGTTGACTGTTGAGTTTGTTGATGAGCTCAATGCCGGCAACGATGTTTCCCCACTGGTCGGAACCGCCAATCTGAATCGTACATCCCTCCTTCTGATTAAGAACGTAGAAATCGTACGCCTGGAGAAGCTGGTACGTGAACTCGGTGAATGAGATGCCTTGTTGGGATGTCAAGCGGGTTTGTACGCTGGTGCATAGACGTAAAAATGGGAAAAGACGTTAGCCAAAGTGTGACCATGTTCGGACGCTGTAAGGGCGGTACCATGCCTTTCCCGTGCAATCATCGAGTTTACTCGCGCGTGTAGACCGACCGTACGTAAGAACTCCAGGAGACCGACGCCCTGAAGCCAGTGTAAGTTGTTCAGGACAGGTGGTGCTTGCAGGTCGGTCATGAGACCGCTCGATAGCCCAAGACGAGTTTGTGCATATTGAAGAGCACTTGTGAAGAACTTTGTGACAGCGCCGCTGAGGTGCTCGACGTTTGATTGTACGACTGTGGTGTCTGGCAGCGGACGCTCGGTGTCCCGGCCTGAAGGGTCACCGACGAGGCCCGTAGCACCTCCAATCTACGCAGTAGTAGTCTCCTCCACGTAATGATTCGATGATGTGTGCACAAACTTACGAGGGGAATTACTCTATGTCCCGCTAGTTGAAAGTGAAGGAGACAGAGTAGAGGTAGGAGGTGTCCGACGTGGAGATACTTTGCAGTTGGGTCTATGCCAGAGTACATTGCCTGTGGGTTCTTCAATGCATTCTTGAGCTGTTCTTCACTTACGGCGGAATGAGTGAGCGCGTCGTACGCGTAAGAGTGGCAGAAAAATATCAGTACTCACCTGGACACTTGGGATATGAAACCCCTGGCTCGCAACTCGTCTAGTACATCGTGTTTGACATGGATGGAGCGGTTAAAGCAGAGATGTTTTGTCCTCGGGGTAATGCGCGTCCTTGAGACTATGCTCAGCCACTTCAGCATACCCACCACCTGGCTGTAGCAGTAGAAGAGACCAAGCTTCGATAACTTATTTAGGGCCTGATCGGCGCCGCATTATGTAGTCGACTTATAAATAATCCCCCGCCAATAATTAGGAAATAAGTCGCTGTGGAAATAAGTCGAATTAAGCGCTGGATTATTTTATTTGGCGGGGGATTATTCCATAATGCGACTACATAATGCGCAGCCGATCAGGCCTAGACGCCGTGAATAGCGAGCGAATGCGGGTGACATCAAGTGTAAGGACAGATGATTGCAGTGAAGCCTGGATACATTGCAAAATACAGAAGAATGTGACTATCATGAGGGAAGGAAGGTGCGGAAAACGGATAACGTATGTAATGAACCAAGCTCAAGCAGCTGTCCATATCGCATAATGGGAGAGGGAAGTTGACGAGGGATAGACACTATTCAACCGCACATGCCTTCTTCAATTACGTGTCCGCAGCGTGTGCACTGTACCCGCCTGTCAAGTAGACAAAGGCCAACTCCCAACGGAAACCAGAAGACAGCAGCGACGATACCTACAAGACAGATGCGTAGTCAGCACCAGAGTCGCCCATGGCGCAGCGCAACGAGCGGACGCACCTAGTATCCCAAACTTGGAGTGTGGTATATGCCCCTGCTGAAGACAAATCATCTGAGGGTGATCTGGGGGTAGCAACGAGCTGATTATTTCCCCTGATTGCGGATGTCTGTAGTTGTAAACGGTCGTGGGCGGCATGCTTGGACCATGAAACGGTGATGCGCCCATGGGAGGTGAGAAGGCCTGAGGCTGCTGTGGTGGAACCTTAACGACCTTGGCATCTGTTGAGCCTGCAGGCACGTAAGGGCCGTGCGCTACAAGCTGATTAACTACACATGTCATTGATGAGTGAGCTTGATACTCACTATGAGCCTGGGTCATCATTGCAGCCTCGTAGGCTGGTGGCTGGTCATTTGAGTAGATCTGAATAAAACAAGATGCTTGAGCACAGGCAAAACATCAGAAAGCAAGGGGTACTAACCATATCGTTGTGGGGAGGAGAGGTAAGCGAGAGTACTCCGGGACTGGATGGGTTACTTATACTGTAAGTGAGCGGAGGCAAGCTGCGGCTGGGAGCTGCGGACGGCTGAAGAGCCTCGGGCTCAGTGCAACCCAAAGCGGCGGTGCACTGCCACATATTCTCGGCCCGTTCAGCCCAAACAGGACCAAACAATGCTGTTACACGATGGCACATACTTCAAGTTAGTAATTATAACGCACTCACCACCACTCTAGTACTACCCATCCTAACAGCCACAATCTCAAGTCACCATGACGGTATGAGGCGTCCATGAAATATATGTCCCAGGATTAAAATGTCCCTCCGAGCCGATAACAACCTAGGTGACTGGGATAAATAAGGTGGATAGTATGCAGCTTCTCCAATCCAGAAACTCCCTACACTCATTGTATGAAACAAGCGGACAATGCATTGAGTTCAATGGTGATTGCTCAGACTCGTACGTGTGCCATGATAGAGTAACGTTCCCAAGTATACGTAGCTGCACAGCTATGACGCCGGATGGAGACTGACTGCACAGCAAGCCAATATTCTAGTTTCCATGCCTCAGTAGCTAGAGCTCTGGGTTGCAGGTGAGATGATTCACGCGTCGTCCTTTGCGAACAGCTATTTACTATGATTCCACAATCAGTGCTCGTTTGCCACAGCTACGCTGATGATTCCGCGTGGAACTGTTCAAGTCTCCTCTTCCTACCCAATGTCCGTAATGCGCTATTTCTGGTGGAGGGTAACTGCGAATCGAGATGGAACTCTGACGAGATCAGTCACCTGTAGAAACCATGGTAGATGGTCCAACTATTTCCAACGTCCCGCCTTAGCCTGAGCAGCCATCTATGCCAACTAACACTGCCTGAAGTACCGGGCGTGGGTTCAAACGTTCATGTTTGCTGAAATAGATAAGGGACAACGTATCCTCGCCTCCGAAGTTATTTTTTCCTCTCCGTATAAATTCTTGGCGGCGAGTATGTCAAATCACTCCCAAAAGTTCCTTTTCGACGAAGCCCTACAAGATGCCCTGGCCATACGTCGCTTAAACACGGCCATCCGAGGTCCACTTGTTGTTGATACAACGCTCTGGGGTAAGTGTCTTTGCTAGACATGTATGGCCTACTCAAACCAAACTCTCTGTCTTATTTTAGGAGCCTTCACCCTTCTTATCATTGTTTCATCCGCCCTATGGATGTGAGTCACCTATTCTGGCACCGAACAGCGCGCTGAATCCGTCAGCCAGCCGAGCAGCTCCACATAGCAAGCGGCGAGCCTTTGTTATTGCCACTTGCGTGATCATGCATATCATGGCCACCGCACACTGGGCAGTAGTGCTGCATTGGTTGGATAAAACTCCCTCATCTGCGGAACAGGCCCTCGTGAGCTGTCTGCAGTATGCGTTGAATGGTGGGGCGACTACATGTGTGCCATCGCTGGGCGACCCGGACGTTCTGGCACGGTCAGCCAAACTAAGCTTACCACCGACCTTTCCACTGACGGCGATGCTAGCGGTCAACGTACGTTCGATTGCCGCTCAGTGCGGTGTTGTTCGCTCAATTCTGGACATAGATCGCATTGAGTGACGTGGCTGTACTATTGAGGGTATGTACAATATGGGGGGATAGCCGTATAATACGATATACTTCTCTTCTATTGTTCCTTGTTGCTCTTGGTGAGTACTCACTCATCCCAACAACCTCAATCACGAACTCAGGCTTTACTGTTGTCAGTCTCGGCAGGATATGATACAATAGGGTCCTGTTTTGTGTTGACAACTCAAAGCCAATCTCTATTTGGTGGTATCGCTGGAACTTTGGCAGTTGCGCGACCTGGGTAGTGAACGTCTGGGCGACGTCCGTTGTTGGTTACAAAGCATGGTGCGTTGTTCAGCATCTGCCCTCGACGAGTTATAATGACGCTGACTTGCCGGAACAGGGAACATAAGCGTGTCATCGGGACTTATCTTACGCAAGGACATACCCGGACACTCTCGGAGAGGATCTTCACGTTGTTTCTCGTCCCGGGATGCTTCTATTGTGCTCTCCGGGTGAGTACGCATCCTCAAAAAGGCCATACCGATACTGTATTTGGCACGTTAGGTAGCACTAGACTGGCCAACACGGTTTCGACCTATCTCACGGATGCAGCGCTCATACAAATGATTGTGCGTCCACAATCATCCTGGTATCATCTATGCTGACAGTTGCACTATTTTAGGGGATATATTCTACAATATCCGCCACGCTTGCGGTCTTGGAGAAAATGCAGCTGAAAGTTGGTGGACCACTGGCGGCGTATGCAGTTCGTACGATCACCCCGGGTCCGCTCTCCCCTCTGCACTTGCGCTTACCAGTACATCGTATTGAGGTCAACGTACAAGCCGCAGCTGATTGCGCTGCGAGGCCGATGGAGAGGGCTCTTAATGCGAGCTTGGTAGTGGATGCTGAGGAGTATAGGCTGGACTCGCAAAGGATGGTTCTTCAAATCATTGACGGTGAATCAATCACTCAACCGCTACAAGCATGAAATGTCCTCGCATACATACGTCTTTCATAGAGTAATTCTGTGTGATACGTTTGTGCGGTCGCGTCCCACTAGGAGTTGTCTACTAAGCTCAGCATCATTATAATTACTAATAATGACCCCGGATATTCTACAGCTGCGACGTGCGGGCGCTTGATATATACTTTGCTCAGTAGCGCTCACAGGTTCGCCTTTCAGTTGCAGCAGTAGACAGCCTACTACCTGGCGAATGTCTTCACAAGACGTTTCATCCAATTTCCACTTGTCCGACAGTGGCTCTCGTCTACTTTCGGAGTCTCTTCTAAGCGCAAGCTCATCTCGTACTGGACATGGCGGAGATGATCTCTCATTGTCTGAGCTCTCACTCCACGATCGACCGTTACATCCACCGCGGCGTAAATTCAGTCTCTTTGCACAACCACCATCGCCAATAGAGGCAGACGAATCTGCCGTTGTGGAGGATGACGAGGTGGAAGAGCTTGTCGAAGGCGGACTGGACGAGACGATGAGACCGGAAGACATCGAGAAAGCACAAAGAACGGCGACAAAGTCTAGAGAAGAGAAGTTGCAAGCCGACCTTCATACTCTCAAGAAGATGAATTCGGCCCTTGAGGCATATAAGGACATGTTGAGGGAAGTAAAGTCAAATACAGACGTGAGTATATATTTCCGCTACCTCATGTGCTAATTTGCGGAAACAATCCATCCTACCCAGCGCGTCGCAGATAAACTCGCGCACACGAACGCTCTGCTGGACAAATATGTCGCCATACTATGTAAATCAGAGGTTGTGACTAGGTTGATCTTGGACGAACGGTGGGAAGGGGCAGAAGCTGTAAGTGGTTCCGCTACTAGATTGCTAATCGAAACGTTCATTCATACTTTCGGTAGGACGAGGAGCGGCTTGAGCGTGAGATTCGAGAAGAGACTGAACGCATACGGAGAGAAGAGGAACAGCGGGCCTTAGCTGCACAGCAGGAGCGAGAACGCCTAGAGCGCGAAGAGGAAGAACGCAGATTAAAGGCAGAACAAGAGCGATTGGAAAGAGAGAGGCAAGAGAGTGCAAGGTCAGGCAGCAGAGGGAGCGGCGTGCGTGGGGTGCGAGGAACGAGGGCTTCAATGAGGGGCACGAGAGGTAGCATGACAAGTTCACGAGGTGGTGAGTCTCACCTCCATCCAAGCTACAGACCGTATGGACATGCATGGATTCTTTGTTAGCGTCTACCACATCTCGCAGCACACCTCCCGGAGGTTCTTCTGGGATACCTACCAGAAGACCAGGTTCAACGGCATCCACAAGAGGTAGCTCAAGAGCAAGTACGGCGAGAAAGTGACGGGGTGAGTCTCATATTCAAGTTCCTCTCCTCCTTCGCCGTGCGAGCGACCCGCCAAGCAATCCTGCATTGTACATACTTTGCCCAAATGGCGAAGCGAGGCCGCAGCCATATGCATTGTGACACAACATCGCTATCGCAGCTCCGTTGGCTGTCCACGGTCAAAGGCGAATGGAGAAAGAAGTGAGAAAGGTTGAGGCCCCCGCCACAGACGCGTCCGAGCAAGCGCCTACAAGAAGAATGAGACGGAGTAGTAGTCGGAGTTCGATTTCTTGACCACTCGCTGTAACCAGCTCTCTCTCTCTTGCCTCATAACTTATTCCTCCTCATTTATTCCTGTCGATGGAGTCCAGAAAGAGACCGAGAACTGAGGATTCAGACGTCTTGCAGTCAAAGAAGAGAGCAGTCTCGGACAATCGCGACTCTCCTGTGCCAGTGAACGGTGTATCCGAGTCTGCTGAGCTGAGGGATGGCGATAGTCTTGAGGTGAATAGTCGTTTACGCACCTGCACTGGTAGACATCGTCGTTGAAGAAGTCCGCAGTTGTTCAGGAAGGACGCTATCTACAGGCAGATGAGGCATTATTCGAGAGAGAATGACCGCAACTTGGCCAAGATTGCAGACCTCGAACGGAGGCGGAATACTTGTGAAGCTGGTTTGGCGGCGTTGGAGGCGTGTTGGACGCAGGTAAAGACTAGAAGAAGAGAGCACTGGGCTGAGCTTACTTGTTTGTTGCAGCTTATCTCGACTATCCGATCACTGGTGAAGCCCGACGACCTTGGGCCCGTGGATGTTTCGACCAAAGGTATAAATTGTTCTTGGTTCATCTTTCGTCTGACTGACATCCTTCCCGAGACATATACGACTTGACAAGTCATGTCAGTGATGATCCAGACCCACATTACGTCGAAGGTTTACGGAACAAGATGTACGCCACCGAACGGTTAGTCTCGTCGTTCGTACGCTTGGGTGGGAAGAAGGATGTGTTGTTGTTGCAGGACGAAGCATTTAGGCAATACCATATGGCTCAAGCAAAGGTATGTACTTCACATGGTCATGAGTGTATATTCTGAATGGTATGCAGTGTTCTACATTGCGTTCGGAGGTTTCCTTACTGAACGCAAAGCTGCGCGACTCTGATGCAGAAAAGGAGCAATATCACGAACAACTCATCGCCACTGAGAAGCGGCTAGATCGCCTTCAGAGTACAGCGGCAGCATCGTTGAACCCGGATATTCACCACGCTTCTCATTCAGGTGTCGCCCCTCAAATCCAGGCTCAAGAGACTAAGGTCGAGCCAGAAGTCTCTGAGGATAAGGTTTCGTCTGCGTCCTCGGTACGCGCTCACTGAATTCTATCTCTGACGCAGTAATTGATTGAGCGACATTTCAGCCTCGCAGTCCCAAGTCTCCGATAGTCAACGGTCATGCAGTCACCAGCGTAGACAAATCTGATGATGGCTCCGTCGACATGAGTCAGACAATGAGACATATATTGCAAGACAATGCTCGGTTGGAGCAGGAAGTCACGGACCTCCAGCTTCAACTCAAGGTGCGCCTTTCATTACCGACCCTGCCTTTATACTAACGTCAAGATTAAAGCAAAAAGTCGCGTCCGAGAAACTTGTGAGGTCTCATGTTCTCTTTGCGCATCTCCGACAACATGCGTCCGCCATGGAGCAGACGATCAAGGAACGCGACCTTCGGATCACCACTCTGGTCGGGGAGATTAACCTCCTGAGGAGGTCAAGGGTAGATCTTGAGACGAGTCTTAACGTATGTTGTATCCATTATTCGTCTTTTGGTGCTAAGCTGATTGTGATGAAGTTGCTCAATGAGAAGAAGGGCGAAGAACTTCGTACGCAGATTGCGAACAGAGACAAGGACATTACTCGTATTCGCGAGCAGCGTGATCAGTATTGGAGCGAACTCAGCGAGTATAAGCAGAAGAGCACCGTGAAGCTGCAATCTCTCCAGGAATACAAGACTCTTGCAGAGACTCGTTCAGTAAGTCTTCTTAAGCGCAAGTAGCCATGAGTCTATGTCTAATAACTATGCAGGAACGAATCAAGACATTGGTACTAGAAGTCAATCGGCTTCGAGCTCGTTTAGCTGCTGAGGCTGGCGATGAGGAATTGCTTAAATTTCTGTTCAGCTGTGACGACGAGGAACGCTCCTACGTAATTGACTTGAAGAATCGACTAGCGTACGTGAAATCATTTCTTCAGCATCTTAATACCGACAAAATCAGGACAGTGTAGCAAACCAGCGCGCAGATGCCGCCGCCATTCCACACGATGTCGATATCAAGCGCAGATTGGCAGATGTGACAAAACAGCTTCAGCGTTACCAAGCTGTGTTCGGGGAATCGCTTTCGAAACAATCCCTCGATGTCCAAGCGTTGGCAAACCAGCTTCACGCGAAGGAGGATGAAATCCAGAAGCTCCGCCTTCAAGATCAACAACGCGAGCAGGTAGGTTATATGTTCTATTTGCTTCTCTACGTGCTCACGCATCATTTGCAAGTCTGAGCTATCGCTATACACTGAGATCGAGAAATTGTCAGCTGCGTGGGAGGCGCTGGACAAGCAAGCGAAAAGCAAAGTCTTTGATCTCTCAGGCATGGAGGAGCGCCTGAACAAGAGTGCCATTGAGGTAAGTTTACGAGTTTGCGTGGTGTATCCGCTCATGCCGATAGATACCATTCATCAGAAAGCCAAGTCAGACAACAAATTCTACACCATTGTGCGCAATAAGGAAGCTCTCGAGTTGGAGAAGAAGACTCTCGCCCGCAACATGGATAAACAAGCTCAGGCCCTTGAGAGGCTACAAGCTCAAGAGAAGAACTCTTCCAACCTTGCAGTGCGTCATAACTATGATGGGCCTTGGTGCCGTTCTCATTGTTATGCAGAAGCAGATGGAGACCGAGCTCGCCGCGCTTCGGGAAGCTAAAATGATGCAGCAGAACAAGATTTTGGAAATTGATGGCCACCGCAGGATGCTCACTGAACGGGTGGAGGCTGCCAGGAGACAAGCGGAGGAGGTGGGTTTTGTTCTACTTTGGGTTACGTGGTCACTTGTCTCATTCTCACGTAGATGAAGTTGCCCGTGCAAGAAGTACTGTCGGAACTGAATCGCAAACGCTCTGCTCTCGTGAAACTGGAGGAGAGCTTGAGCAAGAAACTCAAGGAAGCAGAACGTCAAACAGCAAAGCTCAAGAGTAACGTGGCTAATCAGAGCATCAGTGGTACTGCGCGGGAGGCGCAGCTGCAGAGTGAAGTTGACAAATGCATGGTCAGTTGGCCGCCTCGTGTGCCATGGAAAAATGACTTGATTGCTCACTCCAAACTCACGTTCACAGAGTCTCTTGAAATGTTCAACGTGCAAGATGAATATGCGTAACACAGTCATCACGAAATGCATGCACTGTACGTATCTTTGCTGGCTGTAGAGTTTACCCTTGCTGATCATACACTATCCAGCGTTCTGCAAGAACTGTGTCAACGAACGAATATCCAGTAGACAACGCAAGTGCCCTGCGTGTAATTTGCCGTTCTCGCAAGGGGAAGTACAGCAGTTATATTTCCAATGACCCTGGCCGCTGTGCGGAAATCTTTTACTTTACATCTTGGTATATACTCTTCGCGTGCAATCGAGGGTTTTTTTCCTGCTTTGCGACCTTGACTCGCTGCCATTTTCGCTGCCTCCCCACGTGATGAATTCGATCCTTAGCAGCTGAAATATAGAAAAGTATTCTGTGGAGGGTTCGCTTTCCTACTTCGTGAAACTAAACGAGATAAAGAAGCTGACTATCTCGCGTTATCCGGATCTCCTCCGCGCCGCTCATACATAGTCAAGTCGCACTCCGCACACTCTCGACACTCTCGACACTCCCCGCCCTGTTCATCCTCGGCGTTGACTCGTTCCCCACATTTTCAAGTGCGCTCGCGACGTTCAACGAGCTTGAGATGCACACACAGCAAGCACCTCCTGGGCGAGCCACACTTTGGCACTCGAAGCAGCTGCTACCGTTGCTAGTAGGGTCGCATCGGTATGTCGAGTTCTGAACGTCACGCGCTGTTGGCCCCGCAACTTCAAAGGGCGATTGGCGAGCGTTCGCGGCGTCTACCACTGAGGGTGCTCCCTTTCCGCACCTCTTGGATTCGACCTCTTCATCCAGCACGTAGTTTCTGAAGGTCGTCCTAAACACCCTTTTTCAAGTTCCCTCTTCGCAACTTGATGGGCGCGGTATTGTGCTTGTAGCGCACGGCATCAGCAAGCTATGGAAGTTACCAAGGACTCAATATGACCTTCCTTCACACCTTCTCCCCGCCATGAACACGTACCTTCATGCCTGGGTCCCCGACATCGCCAACCCCCTCGATTTCCTCATCCCGACTTTTGAAACACTGTGGCGTGTCGTGGTCATCAACAGCCGCTTCTATCGAACCTTGCTCACTCAATAGCGGATCATCTTAGTCAGTTGGCGAGAGACTTTGCTTGGAGTTCGGGTAGGCCACGCTGATGGCAATTGTTGGATTTCAGGATGTCTAGCCCGAGCATCGTCTGAAAGCAAGGTTCTATCCTTCGCGTATATTCGCATGAGATACAACTAAAGCCACCAGAGACACGCTGCTCGGGAGAGAGCAGTATCACGGTTGGCGAGCGCGAGATTCCCGCCAAAGGTTCAGTCCGTGTTTGGCAGCCGTCTGAAGGGTTGTCTGGTTGATAACAATTGTATCAAGCCCTAGAGTATTAAATGTACTCCCCTTGAAGCACGTTAGCACACTGTACACGAGGGTATATGAGCTGCAAGGCTTACTATTTCATCCTCCAAGCTCAAGGTCGGCAAAACCATCACCATCACTTGGTTCCGCGTAACCGTTGCTGGAGCAATGGGATATGACGTCCGTTGACGGTCGAGCTCTTGTAGCACAAGCATGTACAGAGAATAACACAGAGCCCGTCGCGAAATAGTGAGGAGGTAAACAACATCGAAAGACTTCGCGAGGCCATCGAGAACGCAGTCACGCGGGCGGTAGGATGATTCTGGCGACAAGGGATTTGTAGAGTGCGGCCCTTTTGAGAACAAAACTTGAACTCTCCATCGAGTTGCGGGGACATGGTCATGCAAACAAGGTGAGGGAAAGATTGAAGAGTGTGTGACACGATGTGACATAACGGGCCCGCTCCCTCGGTTTGGAATATGAAACACTGCACTTCTACACTGCCCTGTTGCCGCCTCCCCGACTGTCTCTCATCATGTACGTCGTGTGCCTGTCACACCTGGCGCGACGTTCTTGCTCGCCGAATCAGGATGGCGAACCCCTTGGCAAGCTGGAGAAACTGGAGGAGGAAAGAGTGCACGCGGACCTAGTCGGCAAGCAAAAGCTACAAATGCTGCAGAAGGATGTCGCGGGCCTGCGAGCTGAGCTGGAAAAGACGAGGGGAAAGGGTGAGGATATGAAGCAGAACCTGAAGAGCGCAGGATAGGTCTCACTGCTGAGGAGGAAGAGGAAGTTAAGCCGCGCACACGAGAAATGGGAGGAGAGGGTGTAGTTGAGAGACCGGGTTCTTCAGGTGAATCGAGTTTGCAGGAGGTGAAGGACTTCCGTACGCCCTGCAACCCGAAGGCTCCTGTCATCAACAATGAGCACCTATCGCTGCCTCCGAAAGCTCTTCGTACGTTGCTTTCGAGTGCATGTATTGCTGAGCATACGCATCGCACTCGGTTCTGGTCGAATCAAGTCAACAAGGGCGATCAATTACAGTATGAGGTAAGCTTAGCAGCGGGATGAAACGGAGGATAGCCACCACAACTCCTTTCCTAGTGCGGTGTATGATAGGAGGGTGAGTACGTTACGCCCAGCTTTATGAAACGGCTTGGTGTGACGCAAACAAAGATAGGAGGTCGGGGGAGATGTTTCAAGTTTCACCACATGAATACCGCTCTGGGCGCACTTGTGTCTCCCCATCTCTGAGAGTTCCCCTTCCTTCGCAAGAAAGCACTGGTTGGTGCGTATTATACCCACTCTGCGATTCCACAAGCTCCTTCTGAACAAATTCTATAGCTCATCTTACGTTTATCCCGGCCCACTTTGCATCTACACTCGAACCAATTCAAGTGTCCCATACCTTCCTAGAACCCTGTGTCTTCCTCATTCTTCATCATGCGCTCTCACATCGCCGTCGCTTTCATGTTAATTGCTACCGTTGGTCCTGCCCTATCTGTACCCATCGCTTCAGCCGTCGTGTCTTTGGACGTGCCGTCGTACACCTCAACCGTGGCTGCTTCCGGAAACGATGTTGACGACAGCGCCGCAACGCAGCTCACCATGTCACTGCCTGTGCTGAGTATGCTTGATAGTAGAACAATGTGAGTTGACCCTACAATCAATTCTGCATGCAACCAGTGTTCAGTTTGCTCTCTGCAGCCGTCGCCGCGGAGAACCTACAAATTTCGTATTGGAGCTACACGCTCGTGGCACAAGGCCATCAACCCTCGCTCCCAAAGAGGCAGCATCCGTGCGAAAAGCGTTGCGTATGGGTATACCGTTTGCAGAACTCGTGCGACAAGAAAACTATCCGGCGGTAGTGAAAGAAGTACGGCAACTTGTGCTATTCATGGTTCCAACGGCCAAAATCCAAATAATGAGTGGTTTGACGCAAAGAGAGAGAAAGAGACTGCTCCAGCTGATGCGCGGAAGTGCACAGTGGACCGACTTGTGAGCCGACTTTGTTCATCAATGTTTCACGTAATACCTAGTCTCCTCTCTAGATCGATAGTGGCACCACCTCCGCCGAAAGCGCCGCCAAAACTGATTGGAACTGCCAGCACTGACATAACGAATAGCAGGGGGGGAGGACCAGCTGCTCAAGAGGCTCTGAAGATCACCATTCCTGCCAGTGAGTGGTCTGCCGCCGGTTGGAACTGCCAGCACTGACCTAACGAATGACAGGGAAGGAAGGATTCGCTGGGTGATCATGAGCTCGCAGAATTCACAATTTAGACAGATAAAGGAGACCGACGTAGTGATAAGTGACATGATGCTTTCTCTACATGGCTCTCTTTTCAGTCGGAAATGCGAATGCAATAGGCTTTGAACTACATAGGGCTTATTGGCGTCTATGGGATAGTTGGACACTAAGTAGGTTATATAGTATATTCCTGAGCATATTGACTGTAGCATGTATCAAGCAAAGTCAAACTACTGTGGTCATTGGTATGCGAAGACAAAAGATGATGTTCCAGGCTGAACCGAGTCGGGGTTCTCCTGCGCGACTGGGACTTGTTGACAGACATCTCGGCGATTTACATTCTGTCTACGTCGCCGCTACAGCACCACGACTCAACCTGCATTCAAGTATCGCTGAACTTCCGTGTCCAAGCTTCCACAACTCAAGCTCGTAGTTCGCGCCGTCAAATTCTCGTTTCAGACTCTGATAACACACCAGGAGCACTGCCGACTGTGTTTGGGAGCGCAACGACCAGTGTCTCCTGAAAGGAACGAGGCAACTGTTGTGTAGGGGCGGGCAGGGTTTGAGCCTCCGTAGCGACATCCCCTTCATCCTGATGAATCTCACTGCGTAGTCTCACCACACCACATTCGGCTACCCCGACCTTTATACTAGCACCAGACCCGCGCGAACCATGCACACCGTCAACTTCGTCTGCAAAGATGCGGCGAATGCGCACATCTTCGCTAACTATCCAACCGCGGCACCCTTACACGCCTCCCAGTCCGCTAAGGTCAGTCAAGTCGAGGGAGACAGGTGTGTAGGTTTTCTTTCATCAGTAGTCTGCGTTTGCCCAAAACCTTTCTACGTAAGGCCCGTGTGCACCGAACTGAATTGCTGTTTCTGTGTATTCTAGAGCTCGGGCTGACGTTCGCGTTTTGCAAGAACCTCTAACAGGAGAACTTCACCCTCAATGCGAAACACAATTCGCCCGTATCCCGGGAAGCGACCCTTCACCCTTGCCATCTGGGACCCGCTCCCTGTCCCCGCTGCCCCCTCGGTCTGAAAATTACCTCTCTTCTTCTTCGACCGCCGTCCACCTACACTCGTGCTTTTGACGAATGAGCATACGCATGGCACGCGGTCCTGGCGGATCCAACTCACCGAGAGAACTGGGTTTAATCGATAGACGACAGTACGAGGTATGAATAGTGGGGTAAAGATGCCCACCACAACTCCTCTTCAGGCGGCAACAAATTCAAGATCGGCGGGCGAGGATGCCCTTTCAGCGGGATGGCGGATGGCGGAACGTCTGCGGTACGATTGCAAAGTCTCGCTCGCCACACTTGGCGCGGTCAAAGCACAGCCTAGAGAGTCGGAATGGCTGTAATTCAAGCGATCGAGAGGCGGAACAGAGGCCACTTTTATGCTTCGGCGGTCATTTATGCCCCTTCTACCCTCCCCACGGTGTCGTATTCCCATACCGACTTTTCCGTATAAAACCCGCGACGTTCAGCACAGATTTACAGCACAAACAATACTTCGAAAGCCTACTCTCAGCTGTACTACACTCAACCACAATCTCATCCATACTACCAATCACAGCACGACAATGCAATTAACATTCAGCACTATCATCCTCGCGCTGTCCGCCGCCGTCGTGCCATCTCTGGCCCAAAGCGTGTCAGTCTCATGGGACACTATCTACGACAACTCTGGTGACTCCCTCAACAACGTCGCCTGCTCTGACGGCGCCAACGGGCTCATCACCAAGGGATACACCACCTTTGGTTCGCTCCCTACCTTCCCCAGAATCGGCGGCGCACCCGCCGTCGGTGCCTGGAACTCCGCCGCCTGCGGTACTTGCTGGCAGCTCACGTACAACGGTAACAGCATCAACGTCCTCGCGATCGATACTGGAGGAGAAGGATTCAATCTCTCGGAGGAGGCGATGGACCAGTTGACGAGCGGACAGGCGAGGCAGCTGGGGAGGGTGACTGCTGGTGTGGCTCAGGTTGACAACTCGGTTTGTGGTGTCTACTAAAGGAGAGATGTCAACAATACGTATGGTGATTCTTGTACCGTATACATCATGGCACAGTAATGTATGTTAACGTTAACGCATGTGCATAGGCTGCCGCTGTAACTGTGGACCTGACGACGTTGTGCACTCGTAAGCAGTGTACATGACGAGGATGTGCAGTGTAATGGCGTAGCAAATGAAAGCTGTCCGTGTTCGTCTGTTGCCCAGGATTGCGCGCGTCAGTACAAGCACTCCTCTCTCAAGGACATTGAGTGACTCGTAAGCTCGTGTAGCTTCCTGTCATAGAAATCAGTTATACACATAAGCTGTTCTACAGTAACGGATACGTACTCGTCCACGGAATGCCTGAAAAGGGTTCATAGCTTCTTCGCTATGTCATTGTCAGAAATGATTTGCGTGCTGCACGTTTTGACACTCACTATCGAGCACGATACTTGCTCATGTCGTCCGAACGACCGGCAGCGTTCGAGGATATAGGGTCCAGCGTTGACGGACGAGTCGAGGCGTCTTCTCGATAGCTTTGCATGTATCGCACCTTCTCATACAGCTTCAAGTTGTCTGCCTGTAGACTTTTGACCTATATTGTTGTGTCAAAACTTGTATTCATGACGAAGTCTAAAAACCGCGACGGCACCTCTGCACGCAATTCGGATATGATATTGAATTGTTTTCGCAACTCCTGCAAATTGTCTGTAAGTGTCCACTGGTCTCCCTTAAGGAGAGGTAAAGCACCTCCTCGAGCTCAGCATTGCGTTGTCTGAACCTATCTCGCTGGCTTGTCACAATGGGAAGAATGGAGGTGTCAGCCGCAGAAGTGAACGGGATGGGGCTGTTCCTCGCGGGCGAAGGCTAGGAGACATGAACAATCAGCTTCGCCGGGAAACGTCCCACCTGATGACAAGCGTACCGTGGACTTCTTCCCTAGATCGAGTCCAGCCAGAAAGTCGCTATCAGACTTGGCGTCTCCGTTGGCTGCCTTTGGCTTATGCGAGTCCAGCTGCAGTAGATCGTTCTCCAAGTTTTCGTTCAACGCCCGCTGCTTTTCCAGTTCAGCCTCTGCGGCGGCAAGTCCGCTCTGAGCGTTCATGAGAGATGCTTCGAGTTCCCCGTGAAGAATCTGGATCGACGGTTAGGATAGTGCATGGAAAATTTCTCATGAGGGCATACCCGGAATTTGGTCAGTTCCTCTAAAATACGTTTGTTCTTCAAAGCTAGAAGGACTTCAAGAGATTTGCCACGCTGAACGTTAGCTTTGTCCGCGTTAGGGTTTGGCAGATGGAGACCCAAAGCATCTGTGCTCTCGCTGCTAGCGGCTAATGGGTCCTTGGCGTCCTCAGTGTCGTCGAACCCGGAAAATTCTACATACTGTGGCATTTTGCTGTCACTAACAGCATCTTGGACGCGGGTAACTTGGACTAACCTTCATGATCTCAAGCTCGCGCTTGATTTCATCGTAGTCGGAGTACTGTTTCAATTTCTGTCTGAATTGGTCGACTTCGCTCGTCTAGATGCAAGCGATCAGCCAGAAAGCACGATCGAGCGTTCTCTAGCTTGCCTTCCGTTGCAGCTCTTTGGACACTTCCTCGACCTTCTTGGCAGCAGCAGCCTGAGCCTCAGTCGTGGCAGCCTTCTGAGCTTTGAGCGCATTAGAGAGTCTGTCAGTTTCGGACTCCAACTCGGAGACCTTGGCCTGAAGCTCTTGGAGACTGTAGCAGAATGAGCTGGAGTGCACAAATAAGCCCGATGGCTCAGACTGACCGGCCAGAACTTTCATTGCCGCTTTTGATAGCTTCAATTTCCGCACGAAGCAACTCCTGCAAAGCACATACGTCAGCATGTGAAGGTCGTTTCCCGTGAAATGACATACGTTACGTCGCTCGACAGTGACAACACGACTGTTCGCCCTCTCCAAGTCGGCAACCATCATGTCAAGCTCTGCGAGCTTTGCGACAACTTCTTCGTCTGCTCAAGGGTGCATGTATAGAAAGAATTGCCATAAGCCTGGAACGCCTGACATAGGGGTGCCGTCTGACGTACCTTGCCGCTGCGTGTGATCAAGCAACTTTGCTTGGTTGGACTCGTTAGACATGCGAAGGTCACGAAGCTGGCCCTTGGTCAACGCGACCTGTTGGTGAAGATCTTTCTCTCTAACAAAGCCCATGAGATATGTGGAGCGTCAGCATGAGCAAGACGGACCTCTCCTCATAGTTGCGGATCTTCTCGTCATACGTGGCGTTGAGCTCGTTCTCCTTCTGAGTGACCTTCTCCTGTATCAGCTCGTCCATCTGAAGGAATCATCAATAAACAAATGGGACTATGGGCTTGGTCATCTGCACATTACCCGCTGCTCGAGCTGCTCTACTCTGCTCTCTGCCTTCCGCTTCGCAGTCTCCAACGACGAGGACTCGCTGAGACGTTTCCGTAAATCTGCATTCTCCTCTCGTAGTCTTTGCAGCTCGGATTCTTGTTCTCTCGCCTCCGCAACCTTCACTGCTTGGTCCTACAACAGTCTGCGCTGAGCAACGCGCGAGAAGGCAAGCCACTCATGCGGACGTACCACTGCAGCTTCAAGGAGAGGGTACGGGTCCGGTGCTTCCGCCAGCACCTTGTACACATTCAAGAACGCGTTCTCCGCGACCTTTGAACGCTTTGTTAGGCTGTCAATCTCCGTCTGGTACGCTGCAAACATAACGTCAAAGGCAGGCCCCCACAGCCAACCGTGTGTGGGCTTCACACCTTTCAACAGTCCTTTGATCACGTTCAGTTTCTCCTCTTCTGGTATCTTCCTGAACTCTGACGAGCGGTCATGAGGTAAGGTCTGCGCTGTGTGGTTAGCAAACACTGCAAAGCACCTTTTGTCCGGTCTGCCAGAGCCTTCCGCCCGACAAGGCTCTCCTTCTGGTTCTCTACAATTTCAATGCCTTGCGCGTCCAACGTCTTCTGTAATTCCGAGAGGTCGATGTCTTATTGAATGTACGGGTCAGATGCTTGGTAGAGTGCGCAGTGCGTATTATAAACATACCCTTCCATGTCGCCAATGCACCAGAGAAGTTGTGATCAGCCATCCTCGCGAGATGATGAGCAATTTACAAGAGTATTGACAGCTCCAGATGAAAGAGTCAAGCTGGACGCTCAGAGTATTAGCTGGTAGAGCGTTAGCCAGCGGTGGTCGACGGTCATGTCAACAAAGTACACCGCTAGAGCGCTTCAGCGTTCCGCGCTTTTCATACAGTTGCTCTGAGCAAGAATCATGCAATCTCTGTCTACAATACATACTCACTAATTCACAATTTAATGTATCCTCGGAAGTAATACATGCTCATCCATTATTTTGTACCCCTGCCAGCACACGACAAAACCACGAACGACGAAGAAAGCAGCTGCACCACTGACATACATACTGTACATGTGCATGAGCGACGGCCGGGAATGTCAGCTTTCGCTCATGTGCTCTTGCAACTGCCTCTTTGTGCTCTTGCTCATTGCTTAGCTTCTTCTTCTTTTGGACTAGCAAAGATCACGACAAGATGGAGGGAAAAATCGATTGCAGCACTTGAGCCAGAAGTATGATTAGATATAATGGGGGGTTTTAATCCGAGGCAGTAGTCCGTACACAAGCAGTAGCCTTGACATAGGCGTTCCAGAGCGCCGTGGTACACACAACATAAGAAAAAACTGCGAGTCCGGCACAGCAGGCAAACACGGCTATGTAAGAAGAAGCGGGACAAAAAGGAATATTGCACAGAATGGGAGATGCGTTCGTGGCCAAAAGGGACAAAGTTTGACTGAGTTTGGCTGAGAGGCGGAGAATGTTACGTTAGCCCCTCTGAAAAATTGCAAGAAGATACGTTCGCGTACAGATGTCAGGTGTTCGACGCACATAAACTACGACCAAAGATCCATCCCACTCTTCCGCCTGCTCTCCTTCGTACTCATCGTAGTGGGAAGTCCTTCCGCCGGGTTGAAAGGATTGCGCTGCGCGGCCTGCTGCTGGCCAGCAGGCACCACGCTTGCCCCGTAGAACGACGGCGGAACCGACTGTGCAGGTGGTGCAACCTGTCTCGACGCTGACTGACTACCCGATTGGGAGTTCGCAGGGTTGTACGGTCCGTACTGATCTGGCTGCATAGGCACGTACATTGCACCCATGTCCGGCCGTCTTTCTATCGAGTCAAATGGGGACGTAGGCGTTTGTTGTGCGAATGTCGTAGCATATCGGTTCCCGGTCGTGGTGGCGTTGCTCACGTACGTCTGTGGCGGGGAGGGGATGACACTGCTGCCCGAACTATACATCACGGTAGCCCCATTATCTGCTCGAGCCGCCTGACGGACGTTAGACATCACAGCCTCCCTCCTATCATCATCGACGACCATGTTTGAATAGGAATGCGAGAGGTTTGAAGACGGCGCCTGATAGCGGGTTGACAACTGCGGGGGATTGGAATACGCTGCCCAATTGGCCAGCCCTTGCGCAGCAGCCATTTCGGCCTGTTGTTGCAACAACTCGAGCTGTGGGTACGGCTGAGCAGCGGCAACTTTTCCACCCTGCTGCCTCCTCTCCCACTCCCGAAGCGCATCGTCCCGCTTCAAGACAGGCGTCAATGCTTTTCGTCCACCGATGACGTCCTGGTTCATGTGCTGTAGTCGTGCAAGGGCAGGAGGGATGTTGTCCACCATATGATTCATCGTGTTCGACCGCGCGCGGCTCCCAGATTGATACGTGTTCGAAGGCGCATTGAGCTGCTGCGAAGTGGTGGGGAAGGCGCCAGGGGTGCTGTACTGGGAGTTGGCAGCAGCGACGTTCAAATGACCATGTGAGCTGTGATGGGTGAGTCGGGGGTGAGAAGAGCTGTAAGAAGAACTAGAGCTCTCTGACTGATTATTGTACGTCGAACTAGTGCTTTGTGCGGACGACGGCTGCGAAGGCTGCTGTTGCTGCAGGTACGGATTCCTATACACATTTTGAGCCGCTTGCGTCGCAGCTTGCTGTTGTGCTGTGTACGCTTGTTGCTGCGCCAGATGTTGATTGTAGGCAGCTGCATCACGGAAAGCTCCTGTGCCTTTCTGAGGGGTTTGAACAAGGCCACCATACGGCCGCTTGGGGTCAGCCACAGGTGATGGAGATGTTACGTTAGCGGCCGCATGCTGTGCAGCTCCAGAAGGCTAGTCCATAATGTTAGCAACCGGCATTCACAGCGTATGCCGCGAAGCTTACAGTCCACGGTTTTGACCACTTTTCGCCGGTAATGAATGGATGCAGACGTGCTTGCTGAGGCGTCCATCGTAGGAAGGGGTCCATATTCAGCAAACCTTGACAAAAATCAATGAACGCAGCCCTGTTGTTCATCTCTGCAAACAAACATTTGTAAGTATAACTACGCCGTTGACCATGTCTCACATACCCTTTTCTATCTCGTGCGCCTGTCTGGAATTCGACTTGAATGCCGGCATAGGTGCTTGCTGAATTATGTCCGGCAAAGTCGTCGCTTTGAAGTACTGCTTGCCAGGCTGCTCCTGGGTATTATGCTCACGCGAGTATTGCTCGAGGCTCTTCAGCCTGTACTTCTTCTGCCCATAATGGTCCGTGAAATGATCGAAGAATTGTGCAGTCTGCTTCCCCGTGTCCAGCATGTACTGTGGCGGATTCCTATATGCCCCAAACGTGCAGTAAGAATACATACGCTATATATTTAAAGAGCGACTTACCCAAGCATCTCCACTATTCGCGTGATTTGATTGTACTCACTCGTTCCTGGGAACAATGGCAGGCCAAGGAAGAGTTCGACAGCAATGCAACCCAGAGACCACATGTCAATCGCGGCAGTATATGGTATTCCGAGGAGGACTTCCGGAGACCGGTAAAAGCGAGATTGAATATAAGTGTAGACCGTTTGGCGTTCATGGCAGGCGGAACCAAAGTCGATAACCTTGATTTGTGGAGATTGAAGCCTACACAGCAAACGATGGCGTGAGATGCGACCGCCACATTCGCAAAACACCACTTACGACTTCAGAAGGATGTTCTCGGGCTTGAGGTCACAATGGATCAGACGCGCCTCCTTCAGAACAGTCAAAGAATCCAGGAGCTGCGCCGTGAACACTTTGACCAACTGCGTACTCAGCCCTTGGAACTGATTTTGCTTGATCAGCTCATACAAATTGGACGAGAGTAGCTCAAAGACAAGACACAGATGGTTCTTGTGGATGAACGAATCCCGTAAGCGGAGTATGTGATGCTCGTCTTTGGGGTCGCATTGGTTATTCAGCTGGAGAAGCCCGAAGGTTATAAACCAAAGCCGAGGACACAAAGGACAGAGTTACGTACGAGTTCCAGTATGGTGACCTCCATCATACTCTGGTTGAAATACGCAGGTTTATTCTTGACGACCTTGACGGCGACTACCTCGTGCGTCTTCATATTCTGGCATTTAACGACTTGTCCGAACGTCCCTTGTCCCAAGATATCAAGGATCAGGTACCTGTGAAAGCGGATCAAGATGTAGCATAGTAAACATGGTACGATGGTAGGACGTACTTGTGCCCGTCATCCGTCCCCAGCCAATCATTCACATACAAGATGTAATCGTAGTCGTCGTTGTCGAATCCGTCGTTATGCGCCGGCTTGCTGGGCTTGGTCAGAACACGTCTCGGATTGTGGGTCGACTCGTATCTGAATTGTGGGTTGCATATATGGAACGTCTCGATAATGTTCGTCGTCATTTGTCTCACAGGCTGTGAGCGATAGATGATTGATCAGCACTTGCATTGAATACCACACTGTCTCCGAAAGAACACGATTACGTACCGAGAGATAGATCCCAGTTGCATCCATACGCCGTCCTCCTGGTGTGTTGTTGACATATGGTTGCAGGTCCCGTTGATCTCTCACTCGACGAAGACCAGATGCCCGACGCTTGGGAGGCGGCTCGACAACCATTGCCTGATGATCTTGACCATAGTATGGCGAGTGCGCAGAACCAGGTGGTTGAGTGGCAGAGCCATAAGAGAGCGGAGTTGGCGGCTGTGATACAGACCCACGTCCTCTGGCGGCAGCCAGGTTTTGAGATGTCGATGGGGTAGGGCTCGAGGTGTTCATCGCATATGGCGACGGATACGCCGACGGTGGTTGTGCGCCGGACCCAGGTGAATAGGTAGATGGAAGCTGAGAATCTATGGGTTCCGACTTGACGGGATACTGGGATCGGTATGCAGTGAGAGGTGGTGTCATCGGTTCCGCCTTTGTTTGCGATTGCGAGCGAGAATGTGACTGATAAGTTGCGGCAGGGAAGGACCGATGTTCTGAAGTGGGCGAGTAGGGGTATGTGCTAGATGGCGGGTTGTACTGGTTTTGCTGAGGTGAGTACGGGTCGAGCATTGCTTGCGCACGGTGGGGAGAACGCCCTGCACGAGACGACGTGCTCGCGTCATGCGTTGTTGCTGACCGTTTGGGAGTATGCCCACTGCCTGTCGAATAGTAAGCGTCCTGGTAGAGATCAACAGTAGGGCTGCTAGCGTTATTAACGCCAGAGCTCGTTGCGGGAGATTGATGATATGCGACACTTGGTGGGTACAACGAATTTTGAGTGTGCTGCGACACGTTCTGTGCTGCCTGCCGCTGCGGAGAAACGGGATCGACATTGAATGCTCCTTCCAAGTCTTCCTGCATATGGTGGCGTCGTGCTCGAGAACCTGCCCCAACGGCGCCGCCAAACGAGGCGCTGCGGGATAAAGCCGGTCCTGGGGGTGTATAGGCAGCAGGGTTCATTGCGTACTGTTGGTCCTCGTCAAGAAGCTGGTTGATACGAGGCTGCCTAGATGCACTTGTAGGAGATTGCTGCATGGCTGGTAGCCGGTTGTTTGGGACGCCAGAAGGAGGAGGCGGCCCTGGGCCGTACATATAAGCAGAAGCTTGGGCAGCTGACTGAGCGGCCTGTGCGGAGGAGGAAAGACCATCGTGGGGTTGCTGGGTGTTCCAGCGGGGGAGGGCGAAGTCGTCAGTCATGTAGGCCAAGGTGTCAGGTTCAGACATGTAATGTGGGTGAAACGACGCCTGAGGGACAAGTGGGGGATGTCGCAGCCGTTATCGATGTCGATGTCGTGCAGATGAGGGTCGCTGCTGAGCTGCGACGGATGAGAGGAGTGGTGGTAGAGACAATGTGAGGTGTGAGAGGGCCTGACAGTTGCAAACGGCAGGGCAGGGGAAATCAGACCCCGATCGCGCGCTCGGCGTGTTTGCGAACGAAGATAGGTCACCGCAAACGACGACGACCACTCTAACGATGCAGACGAGGATGGTTTTTGGTATGTGGTGGTCGTAGTGGACAAGGGTACCAGCAGACGACGTTTGTAGGAGACAACAAAGCGGATAGTTCTACGATGTTATTTACAAGACCAACCCTGCAACCCGACTTATAATTTTCCGTCATTTGTATTCACCGCCGCAGCATCCGCCTTTCCTTACACAGGGTATCACCGGTACTCTCATGTCTCCAGTGCTTGGAGAGACTGCACCGCAGCTTTCTCGACTGCCAGCATCAGCTTGGGTCCATCCCCAGGCGTCATAAACGCAGGGGGCACGTCCACAGACAAGAAGATCTGTTTCTTGAACCGTCGAGCTGCACGTCAATCAGCGTCCTCTTTCACTGAAGAGAACAGCCATGAAATATCACCGAGACGTTGGGCCATCGAAAGCGAGACGTCAGAGCTTGAGGAACGGTACAGGTTGGTAGCAGCAGGCGGGATGGCAGTCTTCAAGAATCAAGCATTATCACCCGTACACTCAACATGAGCACACACGCCTTGATGCCCACCCACATTAGTCGGCGGCATCGCACACGCCCAATCTCTCAGCAGAGACCCCTGCAGCAGGGCAGTTTCGACATTCTCGGCACTCTCGCCCGTAGTCCCTATCCAGACCATATAGGAGCCTACAAGCTGCGTAATTTGTAAAGCCAGGGCAGGCAGTGCTCTCTCTGACGTTGGAATGTACTTGGTGTGTACTTGGATGTTGGACATGTTCTGAGGCTCTGCGCGGCGGGTGAGGATATGGCGGTGTGGAAGAGGAAGAAGGAACGCGACGCGTCTCCTATATGTGGTCATCCCGACGCGATCACGAGGCGGGGTAATTAACCAAGTGACGTTGCGCAGATGAAGCGTCTCTACGCCAAGTCAGAGTTAGAACCCCTCTTGCTCGACGACCACCACCTTTGAATCGACGAGAACATCATGACCACCAATGTTGTCGCGGACGATGTTGTGCTTTGTGCGTGTAACATTCCTGCCATGAAGCGGACGAGCAGAACACCAGAAAACCCGGGCCGGTGAGTCTTACCCTGAGCTACCACAGTGGCATCGTGTCCCACAGCTGACTCGCGCAGTGGATTCTACGCTTGCAGTCGGAGTCGGGAGGATTCACAAAGATGCAAGTATTTCGGTAAGTGAGTGCGATATGTTCATGAGAGATTCACTGAGCTGGCGTGTCTTGTGGGAAGAATGGGAAGATGAACATAAGGCGGCATTAGCACAGTCGAACCATCTACTCAGTCCCCCTTCAACTCCTTCTTCATCTACACAACAAACAGTGACCCCTCCTCCCTCGCAGGCCCAGCGCGCATTATTAGCTCGCGGGCAGACACCGCAAACATCGTCTGCAACTATGTCTTCCACGACAGCGCGACCGCACGTCCCTTCCACTCCCTCAGCTCGGCTGTTTACCTCCATCCCACAGACCCCCTCAGTGAATGGCTCTCCGGCCACCCCTTCTCAGCGGGCTCTGAAACCAAGCCAGAAGCTTACTCCCGCTCAAAAGGAAAAGCGCTTGCAAGGTATCCGCCTTGGCCTCAGCCAGTCCAGCGAACTTCCGCCGCCTAACCCCTCATCTGCTCGTTCGAATACTCACTCGAAGGAAGCTGGCGAGAGGGACAAGGCAGCAGATCATCAGGCTGGTGATCGCGGTCCTCTGCCGTCCGTCAAGCGTCCCCTTGCCGGTATCGACCACGAGCTGAGGAAGGTCGCGAGCCCGCTAAAAAGATCCTTTATCGAAGAGTCAAGCGACGAGGACCAGTTCTGGCAGTCAGAAGAGGGTGGATCGGGCACTAGGCCTCACAAGATCCAACGGTCTTCGCCCTTAGGCATTGCAGGTACGTTTATAGCCTGTTTCAATGTTATCATATCAATTGTGCCTGACGGAAGCCAATTAGAAGTGCCTCCATCAACTCCTCAGACTAAGGGGAAAGAGCGAGAACTTGCCAGTAGCAGTACTGTGAGGTCAGACCCGGTAAGCCCGCCCACTGCCATAAATGCGACGTTCTACTCAACGTCTCCTTCAAATGCTAGGAGAACCCTTTTGAACTACACGGTCGTGAGGTCTCCGGTTCCACCCAAGGTGGTTCTACCGCCCCTGCGGCTTTGGCATCGTTGACGACTGACGAGGTATCGTCATTTGCTCATGGGCTGCTTGCATATGTCGAGGAAGACCGCAGGAAGGAGCGAAGGATCAACGCTCTGCAAAAGACGGATCTATTCAAGACGAACCGCATGTTGGAATTGGAGACTCAGCTAGGCGAAACCAGGATCCAGCTAGACGTATGCGCCAATAAGCTCGGCAAGGCACTAGCTGAAGTTGCCCAATACCAGATTACGGACCAAAAGTATGTCACTAAGTATTGAATGCGCAACTCTCATACCAACGTTTGTAATCTCAAGGCAAAAGGACCGTATAGCCTATTTGGAGCGTATCATCGAGGCACGAACTTTTCGTCGTTCGGAAGACTAATTCAACTCGGAGCGTTATGCGAATGTACTTATATGCTCGCAGGACTGACATATCTGCTCTCTATGTATCTATTGTATCTATTTCGATATTATCATCCCAATACAGTCTAGCAATGCATCCAACCCTTCGCACTTTCGAGTTGAGTTTGTCCGCGAGAGTCAGACAAGCGCCCCATTCTCCTTTTGACCCAAACCTCTCCCGCTCAGGGTAGCGTGTCGACGAGGACGGAGACGACCGCCACCGAAGCATGTTCAGTGTCCTGAGACAACAGAGCAGCTCAAGATGGCGCAAACATTCAGCTCACCTCGCCATCCGCCATAGCTCAACTGGCTTCGTACCGCCAGCTGCACTGCACCAAATCCGCCGCCCGCCGCTGCCACCGCAGAAAGCGAAGCCATCCTCGCCGACTTTTTACACCTCTCGCGCGTCCTACTATGACCAAGTCCTGAATCTCGAAGCATGCATCAACTCTGCCCGGCAGGCCCTCAAAGCGGAGCATCTCTACCCTCTCCCCGACTTTGCGAGGGCGTCCATCCCGCCACCTCGGCCGTTCTGGAAGGACAGAGCCTCGTTAATGAAGTCCGGCGACGTCAAAATGACGCCCTCCCGGTACCGTCGTGTCATCTCTCTTCTCAGCCAGCTAGACGAGTACAAGCGCATAGCGGAGGTAGCAGGTGTCCACGCTCTCGCCGAGAGCATCACTGGGTTGCTCGACGAGTTCGAGAGCGACAAGAAGGCTGCCATTCTCGCGAGCGGGAAACGGAAACCAGTGCAGTTCGATGAATACGGAAGGACGTACAGTAGTGGTAAGAGGAAGGAGAGCTCGGCGCGTGTTTGGGTTATCCCTGTCCAGAAGCCTGACGTCCCTCAGGAGGCGGCTCCGAAGAAGAATGTCGCGTTGAACCTCTATGCGTCTGCACCTGCCTTGTCAGCTTTCAGACAGCCTGCTCCTCTGCAAGTCACCACGAGTAACATCCTCATCAACAATATCCCTCTGAACAAATACTTGTACGTTCTCTGGTGTCGCACAGGATGAGAGTATGCTAAATCGAGCTTTTTTGTGTTTACCAGCCCGATAGCAAAGGACCGCGAAACAGTCATACGCCCGCTGCAACTCGCCGGCTTGCTTGGCGCGTTCAATGTGTTTGCTCTCGTGCGCGGCGGAGGCACCACTGGCCAATCGGGTGCTGTCGCCGTAGGTCTCGCTAGAGGTCTCGCAGCGCACGTACCAGCCATCGCAGACATCCTAAAGAAAGGTCCGCATTTTATTCTTTCGCCCATAGTCTTGTGGGATGCTGACGAGCGGGACCAGCCAAACTGCTTAGACGTGACCCGAGGATGGTTGAACGTAAAAAGACGAATCTTCGCAAGGCTCGCGCAGCGGTAAGGCTTTTAGTACACTTTCCTGTGTCTACTTGCTCATACCTTTTCACAGAGGACCTGGGTCAAGCGGTAGAGTACGTTGCACCGTCAGTTCTATTGTACAGTCGACTCTCTCTTAACCCATAGCTCCCATAACCCATAATCCCCATAACCCGTACTTTTTCCAATACACCGAGTTGGTTCCCTGCCAAAGTCGACCCATAACCCATAAATCACCCATACACCATAATCCATACCTTTTAAAGGTCAAAAACCCATACATTTAGCCACAAAATCTCCACAAAACTGCATTTTTAGCTCAATATCCATGTCAAAAGTCTCAATTGTGGGCAAAAAAATGTTTGAGACTAGGCTGGCACTTCATATAGCATTGATAATGATAAGAGCTTATGGTGAAAATCAACCTCCCTCCTCCAGTTTTGGAGAACTGTTCTCAGAAATGGCTCAACAACTGAATCCACTAAAGTAGTTGTTGCAGAGCAACTGCTGCTATGCTGATAATTTTAACAAGAGAGTAAAGTAGATATGGAAGTGGGGTAGATCTCCAACAACAACAAGGTCAAAGTTGATGATAAGCAGGCAAGCAGGCACTGAGGCTGGATACTAACAGTGCAAATGACAGAGTTTATACAATAGATACTAAGTTACATGTAGTAACTCACCTAGCAGTGCAAATGGCAGAGAAATCAAGATGCAGAGCTAGGAAGAGTAAGGTCTACTATATATACTGTGTCTGGATGGTCTGTGCGCAAGTTCCCACACTAGGGACTGGAGTAACTGTGGGGCTGGAGTAACAATAGAACAATAATGGACCAGGGTAACAATGACGGACCAGGGTACATAGAACAATAGAACAATAGAACAATAGAACTAGAACAATAGAACAATAGCACAATAGAACAGGAACAATAGAACAATAGAAACTGGGGGAATCCCTAACAATAGACAGAAGACCATAGACAGGAAACAATAGGACAAATAGGAGCTGGGTGAATCCCTGGGGGATCCCTAACAATGGAAGAGGAACAATAGAACAATAGCCTAGGTTGATCTGGAACTGCTCCAGATTGAGTCTAGGGTTTGGTTCTGGACTATTGATAAATAAGGCAGGGTGTCACATGACCTGGGTTAGGGTTAGGTCTGGTAACAATCCTAGCTGGAAAATAAGCGCTCTAGATAGGCACCTGATACTGCAAACTTGTGACAGTGATGGAAAAATCCGGTCTCTGTTGGACTATCCATG